>JAUELK010087798.1:0-12340 GCA_031471215.1 Gastropteron pacificum | reverse complement strand
GAGAGAGAGAGAGAGAGAGAGAGAGAGAGAGAGAGAGAGAGAGAGAGAGAGAGAGAGAGAGAGAGAGAGAGAGAAGCTTTCCTCTCCGTCTGCACACGGTACCCGGGACTGCCTATACATAGAGTGCACCTGTTACTATAGGGGGAGTGGGGAGTGGGACATCTTGGCAGTGTATTTAAAACAAATGTCTGATAGTAGAAAGAAGAAAAAGAAAAAAAACATAACGAAAAGTGCAGCCAGGAATAATAATAGCACCAGCCATGTCTACGCTTTTAAAGCACGTTTACATAGAGTGTATGTCTGTTCTATACACGGAGTTTATTGTATGACCTGATTGCACTGCAAGTGCCTGTCATTTGTTGTTTTACTTCAACATTATGTAACAACTGATGTTGTTATGTCGTATTTACGCATTTCCATATTCATAGTGTAACTTGGGGATAATTATTCCATAATTTAGTATGGCACTTTGTATTTTAAAGTTTGATTATGAGTATTAGTTCCAGTCCTAGTATGTAATACAAGAGGTGGGACCTACGTTTCAACGTCCATCTCCGATAGGACGCGGATGAAAAGCCATGTACATTGCTCAAACGACTCACCCACTTGGATACCAAACGTGTTAACCCAACGTGTTAACCATTAGGGCACAGCACGGCCCTTGTAAGTTTGGAAAGGCATTCCATGGCTAATCATAACACTTAATGAGAACAGTTTTCAACATGAAAGCTCTCAATAAGTAGAAACGTAAGAATCATGTCTTTTTTATTGTAAGAATCATGTCTTTTTTATTGTAAGAATCATGTCAGTTTGAGTTAGAAGGCAGTAGGATTAGCCTAATTCATTATTCAGTCTTGCGCCTGTCAATCTCTCCGAACGGCTCCTGGGTAGCAAAGTTGCGAGAAGTAAGTTTAATTAGTGCAATCCCTGTGGAGGCAGCACTTGACACAAAGTTGAAGGCCACTTAGTTGTTAATTATTGAAGTTTCCAACTTGCAGCAATTATTGTCTCTGAGACATTCATTATATGAACAAAAATTAGCAGCAAAGTAGACAAACCTTTCTTTGACAGAATGTTGTTGTCGTTGTTGTTGTTTTTATATAGCAGACATTTGAGTTATTCAATCTTGAAGTGGTCTTATAGACCTATAGTGCCATGGCAGCCTAGCTCTGCGACCTGGGACTGGAGGGACTTAAAACAAACACGAAGCAAGGAGATGTTGTGAGCTATACTGGAGGATTGATGACTCATCATAATGTTTCAAACGACAATAAGTTCCATAGACTATAACTATAGACTATGACATCAAAGTGACGACAATGTTTGGCACGTTTGATGGTTGCTCCAGACGACCACACAATTCTGCAGCCAGACTTCAATCTCAAGGAAGGTTTTGATAGCCATCAACTTTCCAATTCTAGATAACACTGTTCTTATTCGTACTTACAAATACTACGACAAGAAGGTAAAGTGCACATGTAGGCTATTACGACCAGTCTTAAATCTAAAGCAAGACTTCGACAACCTCCTACTTTCCCATGATAAATGCTCCAAACGACTGATGAAGAACATAAAAGTGGTTACATTCTTAGGACTAATCTTAAATCCAAAGTAAACAATTTAGCAACCGCCTATTTTCATGGTGGATGTTCCAAACGACTGTTGAGGAACATAACAAAAGGTACAATCGTACTACTAGTCCGTCTGAAATATCTATCAGCCTTTTATTTACTGTCTGGCCGAAGACATAAATTAAAGAAGTCACCACCTCTATTACTACTTCGTTCTAACCCACCGTTTTCATCGGAAAACTTCGATGTCAGGTCTTCAGTATCCGTATTATCATCAATTTAAGGTTTACCCTTAAATCCTTATGAAGACTTTGCCAGACGCCCACTTTCCTTCCACTAGTAGACGAAAATCTTTGCAACGATTGGTGTACACGAGGAAAGTCTCAATTTCGAGTGTACCGCGATGCCGCCCAAACCAGACTCCGACTCAAGAACTAAGCTGGGCGTTTATGTAGCCGTATTAGTCCAGAGCTTTAGCTTCAATCTTTAGTTCAACATTGTGGCGGCCATGACTGAATTCGGTCTCGGGAATTCCCACACCATCTCTGACTGCACCGACACGAGGTCATGGATGTTCGTGGAGATGCCGAGACACTATTGGACAAGTTGATGTGTAACTTCAGTTGAGGCTTGATTTTGAGTTGCGATTTTACACCCCTAGCAACGAAGTAAAAGTAGCAGAAGCCGAGGCCCAGAACATACGAACATGTAAACATGTAAGCCCGATGTGCCTCTATGGAACGCGACTACGTTTAGGTCAAAGATGAGGTGGGGCCTAGAGACTAGTAATCATAATCATACAATCACTAGTCTACTGTGGGACCTATTTTTCGTCGTCTGTCACCAGTAGGATGGGAGTATATTGTCATATAAACTGCCCCCACGACCCATGTTCTGATGCACCGAGATGGGGATTTGAAACAGGGTTGGCGTTAGGAAAACCAAATCTTTGAACCCAACTAGATTCTTGTTTTTCCACTGCACGAACTGAAACAAAACGATTCTAACAGATAGTAATAATGCCTCCAGGCTAATTAAATGTCACACTGTATATGCGAAATCTGCCTCCAAAAAGATCGTTCCAAATAGCATTGTATCACAAACAAACACATTTAAGGGGTGTATAGGGCGGAGGGCGTGCAAACCATATGACATGACATGAGATTGATGAGATTATGGACATTGATTGGTATTGTTGTTTTCTAATCCCCTGTGAGCTGGTTGCCCTTGACAGCCATGGGCATTGAATTCACCCCATGACAGGTATTCGATGACTCACATAATTGTACAAGTCGACAATATGACGCCGTTCTGTTCTTGATTTGGGAATAGAGGAAATACACAGATGTTTACTGGCATTTTGCCTACTTCGCTTACACAGAGACAGGAAGCTTTAGAAAAACAAACCTTGTATGCTTTAAAAGCTTTTACAGATGGGCACTTAACAAGAATAAGACATACAAGCCTCATTACAATACGGATCGAATTCTGAAACGGAACTAGTTTCAGGCGTAAGTGATCGCGTCTTTGAGCCGACAGTTTCTCGACCTGCCCTGGTGAAGTGGAGAGTTTGTTACAGCTGATGGCCTAGGGATATCGTAGTCGTCAAAATAATCTCTAGACAGCCAGAGTTTTGCCGTAGTGTAATGGAGACTCTCTTATCTGTGCGCCAGAACGGCTTACTGTCTGTTGACAAAACGTGATGACCTACTTCTGGCCCGTGGATGTCCCTGATGCCCAGCACGAGCACGGTCGTCAAATGGTGGTCCGCCGCAGACAAAGCGAAAGAGGTTGTACAGGTTCAAGGACACAGAGCTCAAAGCGTGGATAGAATTGTAGTCATAATAATAATAATGATGATGATGATGATGATGATGAAGATGATGATGATGATGATGATGATGGTGATGATGATGATGATGATGATGATGATGATGATGATTATGATGATGGTGATGATGATGATGAGGATGATGATGATGATAAGTTAATAGACACTGTTAGTTAGGCGCAGTAAGAGAATCAACATCTACAAACGTAAGGATCAGATGTGGCAAGAATGAAAAGTGCTTCACAGGCTGACTGAATAGGAAGTTATCACCAGCAAAATTCGTCACAAACATGGCTTGAAAGGGGTAGGAGAAAGAAAAACACGCCCGCAATGTTATTGGATGTTTGACGAACGTACAACAGTTAAAGGTCCATTCATAGCACCTGCAAAATGAAACAGGGTAAATACAAAGCTACCCGTAGGAGCAAGTTTCATACGCTAGCAAAACAATGGGCCGTTTTGGCTTGTGAACTTGTTTCAATGTTCATTGTGTCTAGAAAGTGTTAACCTCCAAAAAGAGAAGCTTGGTTTGCATACACAGTAGGTACACCGCGATCTCGGTCTCCAGGGTGTAAAATATATCAGCACAATAGACAGAAAGCTCGGTACCATTTTTTATCATTGAACAATAGCAGTCATCATGGTATCAAGGATCAGGCAATATTCGTGACACAAGACTATCTAAAAGATTCAAGGGGCCCAGTTAAATAAAGAATGCTTATGCTTCTTTCATTAATTAAGAAATGGAAATTTAATCGTAGAAGGGCATATCACCAAAGACCCAAGGAAGAATCATCAGGTAATCAGCAACATTTTGTTGTTGTTCTTTAAAATTGGAATGTTGCACACTTACCTTTCGAGAAATTGTCACTTTTCATCGGTGCAGATTATCTAGAATTTTGTTTATGTCATTTTGAACATGAGACGTTTTTCTTCAGATCTCTGTGCCCCACGGTCTGGGGGATCCGTTATATTGTGAGCGGCTGTCCAGAGTGACTAATGACATTCGGCCTTGTACTGACCACCGGAAGTTTTGGACAGCCTGGCACCAAGGGACCCCCCATGGACCCCCCCCCCCCCAACCGACACGACTTACACCATAGCCTTCTGCTATCCATAAGTTTACTACCCCCCCCCCCCAATGTGTTATATACCCTTTCTACCTGTTTACTGTGAGATCCAGCATACCCTAAGACACAGCTCTCGTCAATAAACTGTTTATCAGTCCGGCTGGACATGGGCCAAAGCTGAGATCATAGAAACCCTTTGTTCCTTTGGTAGTTCCATCTGAAAAGGTTCTACATTTGCCTGATCCGGTGTATAGTGACAGTGCACGTGCCGGTACACATGGTGTTCAAAGAATGATAGAATGGAGGTATAGAGAAACGTATGACAGGGGAAGAAAAAAACACAACTAGAAACAAACGCGAAAGTAAAGGGGATCTGCCGGCATTGGTCATCAAATATAAATCAGTCAGGCAAACGTTGCGAATTTCTTTTCAAAAATGTGATTAGGCGTCTGCTATTCTATCGGGTACTTTCTCACTTTCTTTTCTTTTTCTTCTTCTTTTTGTCATGACTGACACTAATGTGTTTTCCGCATCATTCATCGAATTTATCCCCTCCTCTGTTCGAATAGTTCATTCTTCGATTACAAAAGGCAGCGGGACATAAGTCTTCAGTACAGGAAGCGCTGACAGATGAACATCGAACCTGAGCGAGTCGTGTCGAATCGATCACCAACATCAAAGAGATGCGATCAAGAGGCAGCCTGGATATCGGATACGGAAACCGGAACTATTAGACGAGCATAGCAAAGGTTTAAGACCTCTGGATTTGTCCGGTAGATGAGTCACTCGGATCATTTTGACCTCTTCCCCAACCTCTCCTTTAACGTCCTTTCTTCCCACAAACTCAAACCACCCACTGCGCGTCCTTTCTACAGTAATGGTACAGAGTATCACTAACACAAGTACCAGTAACAACTTGTAGACTTATAAAACCACCGGTGGGGGTGCAACGATAAGGCACTTGACTTGTTTTGTTCTTGTGGCAAACATTGATCACTCTATATCCCCGTGGGTCTGCCTGGAGGACCTTTATAGCTTATCCCTTTCTCTTCCCACAGAGACAGAGAGACAGAGAGATGGAGTCTCGGGGTTTTTGCGTATCTGGACCACTCGGTTATCGCCGGTAATGTACACAGCCTCTTAATCTCTAAATGTAGAATACGACTCCCAACTAACCAACACATGCATGGCTTATTGCGTGGGCAACGTACCCACCCCCTCCCTCTTTCTCTCTATAGTAAAGTAAAGTAAAGATGGCATTTATACATGCATGGCCTATTGCGTTGGCAACGTACCCACTCCCTCCCTCCCTCCCGCTTTCTCTCTATAGTAAAGTAAAATAAAGGTGGCATTTATACATGCATGGCTTATTGCGTTGGCAACGTACCCTCTCCCTCACCCTCACCCTTTCTCTCTATACGTAGACTAATCCAGCACACAGGGCCAAGATAACTCACTGACCGACACTATCAGTAATTCTCTTTTCTAATATGGACCGCTACGGTAAGTTTCGTGTCTAGTTTACATGACAAGGTCTGTGCAACCCCTGACCTACAGTCGGACTGAAGTCACAGGGTGCGTTTACGACTGTGAGATCCCTCTCTACTTCATAGAGGGAGGTATGGATTATATGGGTTATAGCAGTACTTAAACAGTGCTCTGGTCACTCTTGGTATAATGTGTGAGAGTACTTAATGGCCAAGATATCAACAGAATTCCTCAATGTGGTCATGGAATTGGAATCTAAAGAATCCCCAGACCAGTGTCATTATAATCTGGAACATAACTTACACATTCGCACCACACACATGCACACAAACAAAAACAAACAAATCAACAACAACAACAACGATCCACCAGAAAATACAGAACAATATGCCCCTACCCCTCCTCCTGAAAAAGGCCGATAGGCACTGCTCTGTATCTAGCAACTACGTAATGGCTTTAAAGAAAACAGACCTCATAACGCAAATACCGATCTCCTCGAGAAGGGACATACAGTTTAACAACAACAATAGCAGCAAATGCAACAACAACAGTACCACCCCCACCACCACCACCAACAACACGAATAACAACATCAACAAAAGCAATACAAAGATGATGAAATGAAACAAAATCAAAATATGTACTTATGCAACATCAACAACACCAATACAAAGATAATTTAAAAAATAATCAAAAAGGTGTACTTACCATAGAATTCGTTCCTGATCTTGACTCTGTCTTCAGTCTTCTCTGTGTAGATGATGAGGCAGTTGATAAACTCCAGCAAGTTTGTCTTGTAGGGGATGTTGTCACTGGCACGTATCTCCTCCAGGATACAACTGAACCGGTACTTCTGGTTCTTAGAGCTCTGGGGACACAAAGCAGGGAACAGTGCAATCAGAAATTCTGTCTCAGTTCAAGACCAATATCAAAACGGAACTTTTCAAAAGAGCATTTGAGTGCTAAACTTTTTGCTAGTTAGGACATGTATTATAATGTGTATAGCCCAGGCCCAGTTTGAGAGGAACAGTACTGTAGTTGTGTGTGTATTATTTCTGTCTGTGGATGTCGCAGCGCCTTTTAGAGAAGTGCAGTATGAACTCGAAGACTGCATTGCACACATTAGTCACCTGGTCTGGAGGGAAATAATAGGCTCGTGTGACCACAACAAACGTTAGAACGCCTCTCGAAATACCCCTTATTACTTTACAGCAATTAGGTTATAAGCCACTTCAAAAACAATCTGTCATAATTTTGTGCCATGACACCTTTTGACGACAGCAAACAGTTTGAAAGGTGAAAGTCATTTAAACAAACAGACAAACACCTTTTTAAGGGGGCTGATATTACTATAAGTACGGTAGCGCACCCTTTTCATTGTTGTTGATTTTTAAAGGCATACAAGATGAATACGTTGACATTGTCTTATCATAAATGGAGAAACGATTTGACAAACAAAATTGGAATTTGGACACACCTCCATTCAAATTGAGAGGTAGATCTACATTTGTTATGCGTTACTTTGTATTGAACCTAAGTCCTTTATTGGGTCAAAATTTGCCTTATTCAAATTATATTGAGAGCTTCGAGTCAAATAGTAGATCGCCTTAGTGTTGACAGAGAGGTCCTGTGTCTTTGCCTTAGTATTTGACACTCGGTGACTTTTGTGTAAGTACATTGATACTTTTAGTGATGGGCTGCTATAAGATGTGTAAAGTGCTGGTTGGTTTTAGGAACACGGTATTTCCACTCCATGCAACTCTGGAGTATTTCTTCTCTTTATATAACTTTACAGTAGCTTTTCCTCTCCACACAACCAGGGGCCGTGTCATGTAAACGAGACACAGAACTTGCCATAGCGGTCCATACAACACAAAATAAGCGTATTGCAGCTCGCAGCGGTCAACAACACATCTTAGCACTGTGTTGGCTAGTGCGGAGGGGGTGACAACACAACTAACCATATGTGTCCGTCAGTTAGTCAGGAGGCGTGTTCTATATGTACAGAGAAAAGGGGTGGGTGTCGCGTGTGAGTTATTTGCCAGCGCGAATCGAGTTGTCAGTTACGCAAAAGACCCGAGCTCATGTTTCTGTCTCTCTGTTTCTCAACTTGACACTATCTCTTCTCTCCATACAACTTTACATAATAGTAAACGTGTTCTCTTTGTACACGAATCTTTATAGGAGTCTAGTATCATAGTAGTCGTCCTGTGATCTACTTATAGACTTATAGGCCACACAAGGCGCGAAGAGGTGGAGAGTAGGTGTGAACAGGGATGGTAAAGGGGACAAAGAATGGAATATAGGTTAAGGTAGATGAGAGCTAGGCTAGTAGTAAGACCAGACAGGCCCAGCACCACACTGTGTTTGTACATAGACGTGTTGGGAAACCTCCTAACCCGGTGAACCAGTTTCAGTTTAAGGGATAGTTTCCCCTAGAAATTCGAGACTGTGTGAATATATACACACATTTTCTTTTTTCCTTTATTGTTCTCCCTCTTCTCTCTCTCTCTCTCTCACCCTCTCCTTTTTTCTTTCTGTAACACCTTCTTTTTAAAGCAAGTATTCGTAGCTTTAATTTCTATATCAGAACCGGATCCTCGTCTGAAACAATATTATAGGTCTTTATTCTCTTTAATCTTCTCTCGTTTTCCTCTATGTTGTTGTTGTTGTTGTTGTTGTTGTTGTCTTACATGGTTACGTAAGTTCATTTTGAAGCGTGTCTGAAGTTGTGAAGTAGCCACAACAACACTGGCGGCTGCGACAACGACAATAAAAGCAACGTTAACAACACCAACAACAAAAACAACCACGACACCAATAGCAATAGTAACGAAAATAATAACCCAAACCGCTGAATCGTTATTCGTGCAATTGTGCAATTAAGGCTACGTACAATTCAGTCTTTGAGTTGATACTGTGAATATTGATACAACATTGGGACATAATGTGTGAATACAGCCATGATTCCGGACTGAGCAATAGGTATGTATGTCACATCATTTTCTGTAGCCCTGGTGCTTGAAATTGAGTGAGAGAATTCACAAAGTTGACCACAGCACTTGGGCAAGTGAATGTATTTAAGTACAGTGTGCCAAGCAACGTGAGCGATTGCTACAAGTCTAACGGTGTTATCAGATCATAATGTTATAACCAGGTGACATGCATGACCAATCACTTTGATGTAAGTCGTGTCTAACATTTTCGTAAGCGGACCATTTCACAGTTCAAACTTCGGGGACATTGGCTGGAACTTACTTCCTTAAGCTGGGACATTATTAATTAATTCTCTGCGTGTACGGTACGACCAAAAATCTCGGACCAGCTCTATGATTGGTTGACACCTGGTGGACGCCATATCATGAAAAGCCGCGGAGATCGGGACAGGAAAGACATTTACCCGGCAATTTCCTGGTAGGCCTGGATCTAGATGGTGTTGACACTGCCTCAACAGTTGCCCGTACACCATTTTCTCTCGGTGGCATTACAGGCAATAGAGCCGGCGAGAAAGCTAACCAACGCTTCACCTTTTTTAATTTGGCCGTGTTTACTGGGTCGATTGGGAGAGAGTTGTCGTCAAGTAAACAACAACCCCACTGCCAGTACATACCCCCCCCCCCCCCCCCCCCACACACACACTCCCAACGGGCTGTCTTTTCTGCAATGCATTGAATTTCACTTCAATCAAAGGAAAGAAAGAAGAAAGGGGACACGTACGTGTGTATGTGTGTGTTTGATGGGGTGGGGTGGTGGTCGGGGTACGTTTTTGTTGTCAAAACATCCGTGTTCAAGAAGAAGGTGACGGAAGAAGCATTATGTGTTTGAGTCTTTACTACTTGTCAACCACAAAGAGCCCTCGAACACTACTGCAGTGGACAACACACATTATCTGTTATTGTTAATGTTTATGTTACAACATTATATAATGCAAATGTCTAAACAATAGAGAGGGGCATTACGGTAGCCTAGTCAGCAATCGTGTTGACTTTTCTAAATGTCCGCGAGAATGAAAGTCTTTCGAACACTTGTCAGTACCACTGGGTGACAGTGTCCCGTTGATTCCTCAAAAAGAAAACAAAATCATAGAGCTATACTGAACATCAACAGTACAGATAACAACACTAAGGCACTTCACCTCTGCTCTGGAAGCAGTGCATGGGGACATTTACATTTGACTTATTCACAAGGATGGGGAGAAGTGCATTTCAAACATTTGAAGAAGATTCGCCTCGATCTTTGATCCCATGGACAATCCCTGCCGCGCACTGTACACTCTGGACACGACGTTGCACATCTTGAACGCACCCAGTACCACGTGCAGGGTCATAGTTCACGTTCAAGATGACGTGAGTCTCTAGTGTCACCTTTGACATAGGATGCTGTGTGTGTCTTTACTGAGACATCTATGAGACGAGTGTGACAAGGATCCAAGTGCTGCGTTTTAATCCTACAGACCCGCGGCCTACTTCTGAAGAATGAGATTTGATTGGTTAAAACAAAGTAAGATTCATGCTTCTAGATTCCTTATGGGGCCGCAAGAAGTAAGATTACAACGCCAAAATGATTACAAAAGCCCACACTTTGTATTGAAGCGTGTTTTACCCATAAAATGGAAACTTTTACAGACTTGACCATTGGTTGCGAGTGATTGATGTGAGTCACTCTATGCTAAAACAATCCGTGCGTTTTACCGTCTTTAATCTTTTTAAATACTTGCTTCCAGTACCACTACATCAGCGAACAGAACAACAACAGCAGGAGCAGCAGCAACAACATAAAAGCATGTAGATTCATTCAATAACATCGCTCCTGAGATGGCAGACTGACAGAGGCCGCGCGGTGGCCTAATGGTTAGCACGTTGAGTTAACAAGTTTGGTCTCCAAGCGGGCGACCCGGGTTCTGGTGCCTCTGGACATTTTGGACATGGGTCGTGTGGGCAGTTTTCATGGCTGCACACCCCTGTCCAATCGGAAACGGACGTTAAAACGTAGGTACTTTTATATCTAATTGTGTCGCTGGGGATGTGAAACTCAAGCTCAACCAGATTGACAGTTCGCACAGTAATCCTAGGCGTAAGTTCCTCTAGAGAGTACTCCGCGCTTGTTGACAAAGTCAACAACGTTCAAGATCCAAGCGAGAGTGGGTTTGAACCTGAGACTTCTCTCTACATCTCCAGCCACGTTCATTGGTAAGAGATATGCACCAGCTTTCGGGGGAGCAAGCTTTTGGGAAGAAACACTCTCTAAAGGACTTGAGTGATTAGTTTGTGGTGAAGATGTCGACGCTCTAACAATCTCTCTGACAAGTTCCGGGTTAAAAACGCAAGTCAGAGTTTAATACATCATTAAGGCGATAGATACATGAAACTAACTTTGGTATGGATGTAAATTCCGGTTTCTTTCCTTTTCTTTTTGTTCTCTCCCTCTTTTTTCTTTAGTTCTGGTTTTCTTTTTTTAAATTTATTTTTGTGTGTGTGTTGTGTTTTTGTGCCTTTTTTGTGGGGGGGTTTCCTGAATTTTGTTTGTTTGTTGTTGTTTTTTTTGGTGTTTGTTTGTTGTTGTTGTTTTTTTTTTTTTTTTTTTTTGGGGGGGGGGGGGGGGGGATTTGAAGTCTATGTTATTTCAATTCAAAAGTGTGAAAACAAGTTCCACAGAGAAAAACACAGAGCGCATTGGCTATACTTAATACATTCCCCCGAGTCTTTGTGGATAAACAAAAATGCCGTGAAAAGTGCACCGAATGACCCCTGATGCCTGGTGTGTCCGAATGGGTGTCCAGGCGAGGCTAGGCTGTGGCTAAAACGTGTCTGGGAAGTGTTGACTTCGTGATTAGGCTTGTCACCATCAACACAGAACGACTAGTTTTCACGCTAAAGAGCAAATTTGAACGAACCCGGCCCGAGTGAGGGGTAGTTGTGACCAACGGCGTCAAGAACGTGCTAGGGCATAAGGCCGTGTGTTGTTTTATGTCCAGGAGTAAGCATTGGAAGGCCCAGTGACAGCCATCGGTGGGGCAGGTCGAGGCAAATAGAGAAATCTCTCTCTCCCCCCCGAGTCTTGGTCTCTTGTTGCTTGGTCAATACAACAAACTATTGTCACACAGCTACGACGGTGAGAGGCCTACCGAATAGGAGAGAGAGAGAGAGAGAGAGAGGGGGGGAGAGAGATGGGAGAGAGAGAGAGAGAGAGAGAGAGGGAGAGAGAGAGGGAGAGAGAGAGGGAGAGAGAGAGGGATAGAGAGGGGGTAGAGAAGAGTGGGGGAGATATATAGACAGAGAGAGAGAGAGAGAGAGAGAGATAGAGAGAGAGAGCGAGAAAGGGAAGAGAGAGAAAAGAGAGAAAGAATAACAGTTCTCCAAGCAGGCGACCCGAGTTCAAAT
>JAUELK010087575.1:0-21980 GCA_031471215.1 Gastropteron pacificum | reverse complement strand
GTATACACTATATCATACCTATAGTTATACACGCTAACTGTAAATAACAATATAAAAGTATTCCATACGGTCACATACATGTTATATTTCATTTCGTTGTGCCTTTGACTAACATGTGGGCCAATTGCCTAGAAGGTCTACAATAAATTTCATTCAACTTTACCAGTTAAAACAACAACAACAACAACATCAGTTGCGGAAGTCGTCCACATGGGTCATGTCACGAACCAACCAAACAAAAGAGAAAATACAGAATTGGCGTATTCAACGGACTTACTACAGTTTATTACCGGTACCTACAACATGTTTTGTTCATTGATCGAGGTGTTGTGTGTTGCGAAGTATGTATAGCGGTACATTGCGGTAGGCCGAATATCGGCACCGTACTCAGACTGACTGCCGGTGACAGAAACACGACAGTCGAAGTGTAAAATAAACACATGGACTCATGGACATATAAGCTTGATTATCCATAACAATGTGCTGCTATCTACCGAGTCTATTACGCCTAGTGCTGGTCTCCTTTTCCAAACAATTGGCTAGGATGTTGTTGTTAGGCCTATGCAGTATTTTAAACACATCTAGGATTCTGCAGGTTACTTCCAGCCAGCCCTCTATCCTTGTTGCTCTTATTATACCCAGATATTGGGTCATACAACGTATCACATCAATATCAAATCTTATGTTGGCATATAACTCTGCCCGAATCGAAGTTCGATGATCCCAACGGCTCCTTGATGACACGTGTAGGCATATCTCATTGCCCCCCATTTTGTTCCTTCAACAAACAAACAAAAAACAGGTTTGTGAACGGCTCGCTACAACCAAAGAGAGATCCCAATCAGGTGTTCCATTTCAAAGTTTTTTGACCGTTGATTGTTACGTAGTTAGTTGTCGATGAAAATGCAAACAATGTGTGGTATCGGTATGCATACAATTTTAAGCCAGACCGTAGGGTAGAAGATAAGAGGCGCAAAAGGGTAAAGAGTCCACATCATTAAGATATGATTTATCGTCTCCTCATGACGCTTTCTGTGTGTGTAAACAATGAACTTTCGATGCACCCGGTAATTCAGAAACACTATCAGTTCGTTCAGTACTGGTAGGCATATTTCTTTTTTCAACGTCTTTGCTTTGCGATCACCGTTTTCAGTAGGCTCTTCATGGTACAACAAAATACGAATGAAATGAGGTGGAAAAAAAACAACGTTCGTTTTTTCTTAGGGCTGGCAGTGTGTGAAACATGTTTGAGAATCCCATGGTTTGCATCCTAGGTCCTATGAAAAAAATGTCTGCTTTTCCCCCCAGAAAAATACAGCAAGATAACGTCTCAAAGTAATCGTCTTTTATCAAACATTTTGCTCCAATTATTGTATACACAACTTGAAAACAAACAAGGCGAAAATATTATGGGCAGAACTGCGCAGAGGTACAAATCGACAATTTAATGATTTATTTTTTTACCGGTAACGCTTAGACTCCACCATACCGGCTTATTTGTTCTACTTTGGTTGGTCCAAAGCCTTGCAACTTGCAACATCCAAGAAGAAAAACCAACCAAGGTTAGTTACGACTCTCATTCATCCCCCCAGCAGAGATAGACATAGATTTAATCCAACTAACGGTAGAAATCAAATCATCATTGTGAGCTTAAGAAAATTCAGCCCTAGCCACGCATGTAAATGTTAAGTGGTATTATATCTAGATCTACAATGGAAGAGGCTAGCTGGACCAGCAGGGTACCTACCGGCGGGTACTGGTCTGTCTAGTGACTGAGACTGAGACTCACCACCAGAGCACAGCAGAGGCTAGGGCCTAGCTGGACCAGGATTTTGGTCTCGCTAGGCTAGTCTTTAGAGACACTTTATTAGTAGATTAGTTAGATTTAGGGGACTGGTTTACGAAAGCGGTCCCTGGTGGTGTGTCATTTTTTTGACCTAGATCCCTAACCCTAACACTAACCCTAACCCCCAGATCTAGCTAAATTTGTTGTTGATTTTCATTTCAAAAACAGAAATTAGGGGGGCCAACCCCCCTAAGACCCCCACCCCCTAGAGAACAGAAGTTAGGGGGGCCAGCCCCCCTAAAACCCCCCGCTTCCCCACCCCCGGGAAGAATGACACACCACCAACACACCACCAGGGACCGCTTTCGTAAACCAGTCCCCACATTTTACTACTACTATTACAAGATCCAATACATACTAGTAGTAGTATTAATTAGCAAGAGAAATTATTTTACTGTAATACTCCAAGCCATTTCTTCAGAGAAAAACGCCATAAAAATGTGAGGGGGCCTCTATTCCTACGGCTACGGTGACAACCGAGTTTATCATCACTCTCGTCCGCCATCTTGGATTGGCGACATGACAAGGGTGCGCGAATACCGCAATACAATACTGGCTGGTACTTGATTAATCTTGCGGCGTGTGTTAGGCTTATATACAGATTATACATAGTTTATAGATTTCGGTATTATCCCACCCATGTCGCCCATCCAAAGTCACGACGCTAAACTGCTTAACCTGACTCTTTGTATGCAGTCTTACCACACAAAGTGTAAAAAAGTAAAACTTGCCTAGCCTTTTTAAAAGTAGAGCCCCTTCAGCAGTTCTGGCATATCGGCAGCTCTGGCAGCACCTCTTAAAATGTGTATTTCATAGCTCCAGACATTTCCTGTGATCCCTTTGATGTCAACAGTGAAAAGGAGGTTGTACTTGTTTCAAGTTTCAGCCTACTTTCATTTTTTATCTTCCGTTGTGTGATAAAATAAGCGCCCATTTTCGTTATATCCACTCCGTGAAGTTTGTACAGAGTTAAATTAATGATAGACATATCGGTTGGTTAACGCCCACCAGGGCTGTCTGCACCGTATGCCACAGATAAAACACTCCAATTTCTACACAGCGTGCTTATTTAATAGCTAAGCAACGACATTTTCATTTATATTTTTATGCACTTGTATCCCACCCAGATTTTGTTATTCAATTAAAAGGAGGTTGTACTTGTTTACACTTGTTGATCGTAATATTAATACTACAGCCATACTAATGACTTGAGCTGGACACCCTTGGTGGAGAGGAGAGCCATAAATAAAATAATTTTTATCCAGAAAGCCAGATATGGAGATGTAGAGATCCCAACAGAAGATTTAAAATGTAATAATTTCCAAAGAACTAGATCGCAGGGATCAACACTATTCATACCAAGATCCAGAACAAACGCGCATTTACATTCTTTTTACCCTTCCGCTATTAGACTTATGAATAGCATGCCAAGCGAATTTAAAAATACGATAAATACAAACCTCTTAAAAATTAAACTCAGGTCTGTGACCTTGCGAACTAATTATGATTAACATGTTTAGGGCCAACCACTAGAAGGCTGCAGGCAAACTACTTACATATACATGTATTATTATCTTTTAAGAAACTTTGTTGATAATAATGAACTTATAGAGAAAAAACATGCACCAGATTTTTGAAACAAAGATTTTAAATTTTCATGGAAAAAAAATCATGCTTTTATACATTGTATTGCAACATCTGGTGTGTGCATTTTTAATATCCTCAAGAGCATTGGAGACTGAGTCACATTGCGTGATTGCAAAAGTCCTCTATTATGAGGCTGCAGTTATAAATGGAAGAAGAAGAAGAAAGCCAATATAGTTAGATCTATATTTTATTGTTAGATTTGGTTTGGGCACAGGAACTGGTGTACGACCTCAGAGTAGATAAGTGCGACTGCAGTTATTTGCCGGATCGATTACCGGATGTTGCTGATAATGAGGGCTCATTCTTTTTTCCAGGTGATAACTAGTCTAGATCTACATGCAATCTGGTACCAATATCTCAAATTACTTTTAAAGGCCCTACCTGACAGATAATTCTTTCTATAATTGACTTTCTCCCAGTCCCATTCGTAGAATGGGTTGACATCTAGTTAGAATATATATGTCTTCCTGCCAACTTCACAATAGATTCAAGATGATTGAAAGTGAAAGACTGCCTCTTGACATTATGATTATAATTATCATCCTTTAGAAATCAAATTATGTTCTTGATTTCTTGAAATAAGTTGTCAATATGTTCATAGTCTTACTGTCTGTATCACTTTCTAAGAGAGTATGTCACCAGTAATCTAATTTTGTGATCTTTATTTAATATCATGTTTGCCTTCTGTCTATTTACAGTTGTTCACTATTTCCCTGATGAGTTTGCTGCCTTCCACTGCAAGATTGTGAGCAATCTCCTCCTTGATCGGTTTGAAGATGCACTCAACTCAATGAACAAGGACAAGACTCACATAGGGTATGTATGTCTACTCGACTATTTTCTCCTCATTTTAGAATTTGCTTTCTGAAATGTGTTTGTTATTTCTGTACTACCATTTCATTTCATTGTCAAATGCGCCAGCAATGGTTTGTAGAAATGTACAATTTTGTGACTTTTATTTAAAATCCATCTTTAAGCGTATTTTACTTTTGGCACCATTATGAACTGAATTGTGAAGAGTTTTATTAATTTCTTTTCGTGTTCATGGGTAGATGGACACATAAGTAATGTAATGTGTGGACAAAGCAGTCCATTTCATTTTTTGTGCGTGTGTTTGCCTCTGCAGTGGTCTGAAGTTTGAGAAGGCTTACTGTGAGTACCGTTTGAATAGGACTATGGATGCCCTCAGCACTCTCCGATCCATTCAAAGCCCTGATGTTCGCTGCAAGGAGCTACTTTGCCAAGTGGTAATGGACAGAAAAGTGTTTTTTTTCATTATTGTGTGAAAGAAGAGAACCTAAAAAGCACAGACATAATATGAAAAGTAATGAGATCAAAACATTGAATAAGCACTCTTGAAGCACTTTTCAAAGTTCATGTCAACATTTTTTCATTTGATTTGTAATAACAGATTAACACAACCTTCCGTGTTATGATCCAGAGAGCCTATGATGGAATCACTATTCTCATTTCATTTGGAAAATGTCCTAGTTTCAGTTTTGTATGACATGATCATTATTTTGCCACCACCATATTAAGCTGGTACTTTTAGAAGCCCATGAAGGAAAGTTAATAGCTTGGAAAATGTGTTCCCTCTAATTCTTCCACAGTTGTATAGGATCGAGCAGTATCAGGAATGTTTCAGTCTCTACAAAGATTTGATCAAGAACTCTGAGGTAAGATTGGTCCAGAGATTTGTTGATGTTCTACATGTATACAACCACATTCAGTTATCCATCCTACAGCGAGGAACAGATGACCTGTAATAGGAATGCCCAGGCTGCAGTGATGTTCCATGTTGTACCTCTATGACAAGATTCAGCAATCCAAAATGATGTTGATTAGTGATCAGGCTTCATTGGTCTTGAAACAACAGTGCTCTTTGTTGTCTCTAACATTGATGCAGAAATCCTTGGTCTTGCTGATCTTTAAAGAATTAGACTTTTACACTTGGTTTATGAATACATGTCTGGATTAGTCATTGTTTTTTTATTATAAGGATGAAATACATTGTATTATTTTAATGAAAGATGTTTGAAAATGTGTAAGAGGCTACGACAGAATCATTGTGTCTGCTTTTACCAAATTTTAGTCTTTACACATGTGATGTGTTGTCTGTTTACTTGTTGTTTTTATTTTAAAGATCAAGCTTAGTGTGGCTTATTTTCACATTTCAGGATGATTTTGATGCCGAGAGACAGACAAACTTTGCAGCTGTGATTGCCTCTCTGCAGATGTGGAATGTACAAGATGTGGTGAGACAAGACAGAAGGATACAAGCTTTATAACAAAAGTTTTGTTGAATTTTACTTTGGCAAAAGACTTCTCCTCTTGCTCTAATTCACTTGATTAAAACATCATTTCATTTGATTTATTTTGCATTTTGCCGTTACCAAATAAGCTCAAAGCATTACAATACATGTGATGCAATGGGTATTTGAAGATGTAATAATTAGGAATGTGAATCTTCCATTTCCCCCCCGGCTTTTCCGTAGTTTCTGCGGAGAGCCACAGTAACTAACTACAGAAAATGGGCGGTTGGAAATTTCAGGCTTTTTTGCTCATGCCATTTACATCCCTGAATAATTGAGCATATGGCTGGTATAGGCAATAGAGTGTAGAATTGAATAAGTGTCTACAATAGAGTGAATATAATCTCTTGCCTCTCGTAAACAAATTGTTGTTTCTTTGTTTTTTCCATGTTGCTATATAAAAGTACTTTAAGTGCATTGTGTGATCTGTTAGGCTGACCCTGGGTTGGAGGAGAACTCCTACGAGATCTGTTACAACAAGGCTTGCTACAACATTGGCCAGGGAGACTTGCAATCAGCTATGGACAACCTCAATAAGGCTGAGGGTAGGCACTTTTTTTACAACTTATTTTATTCCTTTTCATCTCAATAATAGTAAATCAGTATAAACAGAAATGTGTGTGTGCATGTTTGTAAGTTGCTTCTTTATCACAGATAGTGATATGTTTATTGTTGGGTTGTTTGTTGGAGGTTCAGGAGGGGGACAATTACATTTGTTGCAAGGGTTTGCTGTTTTGTTTTTATTAGAATAGGCTATTTTTTGTCTCCAGCTTTTCTTGACTGAGATGGTCTTGTAATGGACAACTCTTTTGAAAGCAAGACGTGACCAGAAACTGCCAAATAATCTTTCCATCTGTACTGAATGTTTTTGTTAGAACTGAACACAAAGATTGAACATGAAGGACTTTTATTTTGTTGGTCAATTCTATCCATGTACGTAACGTGTATGTCTTTGCATTTCAGATCTGTTAAAGAGTGATCAGGATTTGGCTGAGGAGGAACTGGATGATGAATTGGCTATCATAAGGTAATGACGGCTGGGTGCTTGTCAATGATTTTGCAGCTTGCAGAATAATAGTGAAAGAGAGCACACATCAAGTAGAGAATGCTATGTGTGAGAATATTTCATTTTAGGCATCTTGTGGAAATATGGGTGCTGTTGTAATTTCCAACCTGTAGGATGTGCATCTATGGGGAAAGGGTGCAGAGATTAATCAAGTGAGAAATGTTTGACATTTCTCATCCAACTCAAAGAAGTCTTTTGTTATTATTGCATTGTTGAGAAGCATTGTGCTACTGAATGAAATAGTCTATTTTGTTGTTGTTAGTTATGAGAACTTCTATGTATAGGCTGTTACTTGTTTTGAGTGGCCTTTAAATTTGTCCTGTTACTCTTGTATCTAAATCGTTGTTGGTGTGGTGTTCAAGTAGCCTAAATTGTAGATTTGTCCAGTTCGCTCCTGTGACCGGACATGTATTATTGCAGACACCTGTTACTTTGGGCCAAATGGGGGAGTGGGATGTCTTAGTATCATATCTATTATCTCTCATATTGATATCAGAGACGGTGAGACTGGACTCTGGTCGCTTTCTCTTTGTCAAAATAGCGGTCCCCAACACACAGCAGAATTGCCATTAACAGTAAGATACAAACCATCATGTGTTAGCTTTACTCATACTTTCCTATTATCCTTTGTATCGCTACATGATGTGCTTGGGTTTGCTACAGTAAAACTGTCTGTACGCACGGTCTGTGCTGATATTACTACTGAACCTGTCTTTCCCAGGGTACAAAGAGGTTACTTGCATCAGTGCGAGGGCCGTGTGGATCAAGCCTCCCAGATGTACAACCAGGTGCTGAAGACCAAACCCTCGGACCTGGGGCTGGTAGCTGTCGTCTCCAACAACGTGGTCACCATCAACAAGGTAAAGCCTGGACAGCCATACCATGTAAAACATAAAAGTAAAGATGGCATTTATATAGTGATAATGGTGAAACAGTAATAATGTCCGATAGGTGCTGCTCTGTGGCTTCAATAAAAAGAACAGCTCAAAACACTAAGGGGAATTTCTCTGAGAAGAGATGAGAAAGTATAAACAAGTATGTTACAATTGGACGAAACCAATTTTGACAAACATAGTGTTATGCAGCACTTAGTGTGAAAAATCCTGGGGATCAGGATATGGGTCAATATATATGTCTATCCATATATATCTACCCAGATCTTATCGGAGACAGATGTTAGTATGTAGGTCCCATGTCTGACTCGGCATAAATTGTTTGGCTAGAGGTGTACAAATTCCAACTGGCCTATCTGATCCCTGCAGGACCAGAACATCTTTGATTCCAAGCGTAAGATGAAGGCAGCAACAGGTGACAACCTGAAGCACAAGACAGTGTCTGCCCAGAGGAAACACATTGATGTCAACCAGTGCTTGATGCACATGTACTCCAACCAGGTAGGCCATGCTCTCTTCATACTCATTCTCTGCCTAGATGCAGATTGCATGTTGTTACACTCATTACATCTGTCTGGCATTTTCTTTCAGTGCGCTCTGTCAGTCTGTTTATGACACTTTTTCTCTGTTCGTTACACTCTCTGTCTGTCTGTCTCACCCTCTCTCTTTCCCCTTCCCCAAGTTACATATTGCATGTTTGTTTAGTTTTACTCATGAGCTCTTTTTTTTCCAGGTAAAATGCAAAAGAAAATATGAAATACTCTTGTTATGTTATGATTTTCAACTCCTACTGATGCACCTTTTATGACACGTCCATTCATGGTTGTTTCTTTCATTTGTGAATGTGTTCCGATCTTTGTGAAAACATACCATAAGTGAGATAATAAAGTGTCATTGTATCCCATCTTATCTTATCTCATCTAATCACATCTTATCTTTCATATTTTGTTGCTGTTGTTCGGTTTAACATCTGCGGTCTCTCAGTCTGAGGTAAGATGTCTGATGACAGCTCGCAACTGCTCACTCACGGTCTGCCGCAGTGTCTGGTGTTGTATCACACATATTCTTCTCATCTTTTCATATCATATTTTATTGTAGCATATAATCACCTGTCATCTGTCAGAATCATTGCGTTCGATGTTAGCTGTCACACATGAAGATGCAACAGTCCCTCTCCATCCCTCTCGATTCGCACTGTCTCTGGAGATCCCTTGAAGTTTCAATCCCAAGATATTTGCTTGGAGAGCCGATGTAGGAGGCTGATGGTCTGCCCTTTTTTGTTGTTATGGGACTGTATTTTGCCCTGGAAGACCTGGTTCATCAAATCAACTTTGCGTCTTTTCGTTTCTTATCTTCTTCTTGATCACTCAGATGGGAGCTCCAGTACTGATAGCGTAGGCGGCTGTCCTCTGCAGGTCCTCCATGCTACCATAGAGTTTTGTTTGGGTTGGTGTCTTTTCCCTCCAGGTCTGACCTCTCAATGTGTTGTCTTCTCTTATTCTCAGAGTGAGCATTGCCACCAGCTGGCCAAGAAGCTGACAGAGCAGCACCCATCCATGGACACGCCAGTGTTGATCAGGTCGGCACAGTTTGTCAGGGACAAGAAGCTGGAGGATGCCATAGCACTGCTACAGGTAATATATCAATGAGAGTATTCTATATTATAAGAGTGGTTAGGGGGCATGTCACTTTTTTTTTACGGTCGAATGTTCTCAGAATCGGCTGAACGCAAAAATACGATAAAATTACCGAATTACACATAACAGATATGACTGGTAAATGATATCTTTAACTTTGCCTCCCTCTACAGCATGTTCAAAGTACTTTACAGCTGCTTATCACCCTTACTGATCTTATTCCTTCTAAAGCCTTCAATAGCATATAGCATACAGTACAGCGCTTTACAGTTTGATTTATTTGATATAATTCATTGACCCTTTGGTTCTCCTACATCCCCAGGAACTGGGTAAATCCCGGCCAGACCAGCGTGAGAAGACCCAGTTGTTGATAGCCCAGTTCAACCTGCAGCAGGGCAGCGTGTACCAGGCCTGTGATTCACTCAAGGCCTTGGGGGCCAAAGCACACACACCTGGCATTGTGAGGACTGATGCTCATTTCATTCACTCTCTATAGCCCCATGTCTCTGTGTTAGATTGTTGTCTTTTTAGTGTGTGTGTGTTTTTTAAGTGTTTTTTTTACTTTTGTTGTAAGGCCTAAAGCCTAAGCACACACGCACACACACCTGGCATTTTGAGTACTCTTTTAATTTCATTCCTTCTTCTATAGTCACCTGTCACCTGTTTTGTTTTTTCTTACAAATGTTTGTAAAGCAACATTACACTGTGCCTTTGTGCCTTTCCTCTTCTTCCCAGGTGTCAACTCTAGTCACTCTCTACCTGGGACAAGAGGACCAGGACGCAGCGTCTGACACCCTCATTGAAGCTGTCAACTGGTACAAGAAACATGATGTAAGTAGCAGTGGTAGTAGTAGTAGTGTTGTCATTTGGTTACATTTCAAAGGAAATTTAGTCTACCTAGTGTTGGAATTATTCACCAAATCTATTGATGGTGTCACATCCTCCTTCTTATTTTGTTTCTGAGCAACACAATACAAGATGATCTGTGCTTGAGGATGGATGTGGCACCAAGGACATGTTTGTGAGTCCTTAATTCCCCAGTTATGCAAAAACAAATACCTAATACAAAAAAAAACACCCAAATACAAATACCAAATATCCCTCTGTGCAGCCCAAGTCTCCATGCCTGATGTTGCTTATCAGGGCCAATGCAGAGTTCCAGATGAAGAACAATCGTGCTGACGAGGCAGCCAGGATGCTGGAAGAACTACGCAAGTAAGAAAAGACTTCACCTAGACACCAATGTTTTAGTCTTTATTCTGTTTAGACCCCTCTGTTGTATAAGGTTTCAGCAAACCTTCTCTGCCCTTTCCATGTCATTTCATACTATACATTATTGTTTAATATATTTTTTTAAACATGATTTTTTAATGCTGCTTTCTATTAATTTGACTGAATTTTGTGTACCCGACCAGATATTCACACTCTCCGCTACTTCAGTGGTTTTGAGTTCTAGGTTTTCTAGAAACATCAAAGATGGATTTTAAGTTTTCCATTTTGCTTAAGGGCATATCATGGGGCATTTTCCCACTTCGATCAACTTTGTATTGACATAATATGATACACATGATGGTCTGTTGTACGGCCTTATAATTTTCATGTCTGACTAAACAAGCACATGGCAAGACAGGACACAGTGATGAACAACTTCTTTTTTTGGTAAAGGGCCAATTGACAGTGAAGGATCTTGTCAGAATGTTGGTATGGGCGCCGACCAGGCAGCACTACCTGTATGCCTCCTGTGAGGTTCAGAAGGCTTTGGAGTGAAACAGGTCTGTCAGGGTAATAATAATGTGCTGGCTGTAGAGCGAGAAAAAGTGCTATATTAATTGTCTGTTATTTTTTATTTTTTATCCCTGATGTGTTAGAATAAAGTTTACTAAACTGTTAGTGTTAATATATTTGTGTGTGTCTATGTAGAGCCAACCCTCAGGACGCCCTGGTGCTTGCTCAGCTCATCTCATCCTACGCCCAGTTCAACCCTCAGAAGGCACAACAGTATCCTCCCTTATGGCATGCTTGGAGTTAGTTCAACACCACATTGATTGTTTTGTTGTTTTCCAGTGTAATTGTTCAATTATATACACTTTTTTTCATCCCTTCACTTTTCGCTGAAGCCAACACGCAGTCGCCACAGAGCATCGCCTATCAGACCTTTTTAGAAAAAAATCTTTATACTTGATAAATGATACTTAATACGTATTCCATTATTTGCCACTGCTCTCAACCAGTTCATCATGTAATTATTGATATCCACGTTCCCCATGGATTTTTGTAGTATTTTCCTATGATTCCTTGTGTATACCTACTAGTATAGCATTAACTCCCAAAGTCCCTCTAGAGCCGTGTTGTTGTAGTGTATTGCTACCTTAACCACAGTTCAGAATCAGCAAAGACCTGCCCTCGGTGGACAAGATTGTTCAAGGTTTGGATGTGGACAGCCTGGAGGCCTCCTTCAGCACGCTAGGACCCAAGTACATGAAGAAACAAGGAGGCCAGCACAAAGGGGAGGCCTCACCAGCCACTGGGTCAGTCCATGTCTCTATTATTTTGATACTTGATAATAATTATTTCTATAGCGCACAAATCCACCTAAGTGCTCTAAGGCGATGTACAATTATTTTTTAAAGCAGTTAGCCCAATACAAATAATATGTCTCAAACACACAACACACACCACACACACACACACACACACACACACGCACACACACACACACACACACACCATACACACACACTCAAATGATGGGACAGTACTGGATCCAGCTAAAACTTAAAAAAGCTACTCATAATATGATCTGAAAAGCTGTTTTCAAAAGACTAAAGTCATTAAGGCTTAAGGCTATGTGAATTTTTGATGTTAGAATTCAAAATATTCCAAAATGTATGTCTCTAGCTTCATGTCAGAGAGTGATTTTTTAAAGAAATTTCTGCATTTGCCGATTTTCGTTTCATTTTTTTTTAGTGAAAAAAGGTTTCAGATAGTTCATGTTGTCTGTTCACAGAAAATGTTTCAATTCGATAATGTTGCAATTCAAGTTTTTTTTTCAAGACAGAACAAATCCCTGTCATGCATTCTTCCTCTTAACACATACTATTGTAAGCCACATATGACCCAGATTGGAGTTAAAATGTCCACCCGACTATTCGGGTTGTATATCTTCTCCTCTCTATACAAATCTTAAGAATCAAGCCATATACGGTTGGGATATGGACTTTTTATATTTGCGTGTAAGCGACACTATTGAAGAAAGAAAAAGACTTTAAGCCGCTTTTCTGCAAAACTAGCAAATGGTTAAGCTAGTATGTGTTTAGTAGAGAGGGACGTAGGTAATGGTGCACAGGGTTCTTTTTTTTCTCACTTTTACATGAGTTCATTGAAGTCTTGTTGATATAGTCAACAAACCAAAGTGTAAATCCCATATCTCAAAGTCAGAAAACTTTTCGCCAAAGATGCTGCCAGTGCATCTTTGTTATGGAAGGCCATATATAGGAGTTTATAAGTGTTACATTAAAAAAAACGAAACATATATGCAATGAAATTTTAAATTGCTTGTATCATCAAACAAGGTTCATAATCCTTTGACAAATATAACACAGAAAAAATTATTCAAACAAAATAGGAGATGATAGATTATTATCATAAAGTTAGTCTTTAAATTCAAGGGTTACATTATATTGTGTCTCACACAGAGCCAATGTAAAGTTGTCTAAAGGAATTGGCATTTTATTGACAAATGAATTATCGTTGTTTCAGGTCTGGTGATATGCAATCAGGTGATGCGTTGATGTTGAAAAAGAAACAACGCAAGAAGAAGAAGGGTAAGTTTTGTGCTGATGGTGGTGAGCTGTTCTCTGTGATTTGTTATGATCCGCAGTGAACAGAAATTCAAATGTAAGTTTCTCAGCCATTGAGTTTTCAGACTTCACAATTTAGCACTATTGGGCGTAATTTAGCACTATGTTTGTTTCTTGTGAAGTTTTCACACTTCTTCTTCTTCTTCTTCTTCTTCTTCTTCTTCTTCTTCTTCTTCTTCTTCTTCTTCTTCTTCTTCTTCTGTAAAGTCGCAGCCACAGACTTGAGGATCAACGCAACCGTAAATATTACTTTGCGCTTCGGATGCACAATTGTAAAATTGTAAAAATAAAAGGGGGGTAAATAGTATTATATTATAATTCACCTTTGTTCTCCCTGTGTGTCCACCCATTGCAGGCAAACTTCCCAAGAACAGTGAGGCTGGTGGAGATATGGACCCCGAGAGGTGGTTGCCTCGCAAAGAAAGGTCTTACTACAGGGGAAAGAGGAAGGACAAGAGAAAGGAAATAGGTACGATATGGCCACTATCATCGCTCGCTGGGCGACATGTGCCTGGAGATTTTCCCGGGCCTCTGATGACTCAGTCTTCGGATATCCCTTGCCTTTTTTTTTCCAGTTTTATTTTCGAAATCCCCTAACGTATTATATATGGTTGGATAGAGCATTCAATTTTCTAGCTCGCTCAAAATCTTCTGCTGTGGCCGAGTTTGGGCCTTTCTTTGCCCCGTTGTATCGGAGCACAAGTTATAGAGTTTACATGTTCTACTGTACTATTGTTAAGTGTACTCATCCCCTTCTTTGCTCTGTTTGTTTCAGGAAAGGGTACTCAGGGTATGACAGCATCCTCACAGGCCATTGCAGACTCTTTGTAAGTGACTCTCTGTTGTTGTTGTTATTGTTGTTGTTCAAATGTTCTGTCATTATGGTTGTTTTGGGGAATTGGAGCGTTTTTCTTTGTATGCCAGATGGCCTTCCTGATGCACGTTTCTCCACATTTTTTGTTTGACCAGAGTGGGCTCTCTGAGGCCCGGTTTGTTGGCGCCAGACACTCGCCATTCTTATATCCACGTTAGTAGAAAAAAGAATCGCCACGGGAAGGTGCAGTTTGACTTGGCTGGGAGTAGCTTTTGAGACGCTACAGGCATATGTCACCTTTTAAGTGAAGCCTTACACCAGCCTTAAACTTGCACCTGTTGTTGATTTACTCAATCTGTTTCTAGATCCAGATCTATGTTATTTAAGTCGTGCCTGTATGTTATGAAATACATCTGAACCATGTTTTCCATGTCGGTGGATTAACGAAGTTTCTCTTATTCAAGTATATATATAAAAAAATCACACATACTGATCAGATACTTGTGCATTTGTTATTTAACATTCATTTGCATATAATACTTGCTGTTTTTATCTTATCTTGTCTCATCTTTTATTTTATCTGGTATCTTATGTCTCACCAGGATAATTTAAGTATCATCTATATCTTATCTCTTATTGGTCAGGAGGGGTCTTGTGACTGCATTGCACGAACAAGGGGCCAATTTGAAGGCCCTCCATTCCCAGGTTGCAGAGTTAGGCCGTCATGGCTCTGTAAGTCTATTACACCACTTGAATAGTGAACATCTCATACACAGTGCCTGATCGCAACAACAACAACATGGCTCTGTAGGTCTTTAAGACATATTTTGAAGAGCGAATAGCTCATAACTTGTGCCTGATCGCAGCAACAATATCTCTTTTTTTTGTTACCCCTCATCTTATGATCTGTATGGCCCCCACAGAGATGCCAGCAAGTCGTCCCCCGCAGCCAGTGACTCCACTTCCCCCCGCCCAGCCCCCCCTACCTCCCCCCAGGCGACGCCTATGGCCCAGGGACCCCGCCAGCAGAAACCTGCAGCGGCCAAGAAAAAGAAAAAATCTGGCAAGGGAAACAAGTGGTAGTAGTCATGGCATGGACACGACCTGACAAGTACAGGGAGGAACTGGATTTTATTTCTAATTGTTTGATGTCATAATTATACAGGGATGGGGATTTTGCGGAAATTTCCTCATGTGCAGATTTTTTTTCCAACAAAATTGTGGTGCTTCTTTGAATTGTTTTTTTTTTTTTTTTTTTTAGAAAAGAAGAATCTATAAATCTTTTGTGTAGTATGTAAGAATAAGTTAATTGGTTTACAGAAGCAAGTCTTTTTCATGTGTATTTAGTGAAAAACAGTTCTAGTATTGTTCAAATAGTCTGTACACAGAACATTTTTCGATTCGGTAATGTTGGGATATAAGTTTTAAAAACGTTTCAAGACAGTCCCCATCCCTGATGATATATTATTCAAAGAAAGTTTGTACAGAAGTTGCCAGTTGAAAGGATATTGTATTTTTTGAATGAAAAAAAGGGCACTTTAAGTTTAAGTTTAAGAACTCACTTGAGTTTGCATTAAGAACTTATTTTGGCATTACATAATTTCTTTTGTCTAGCAATCATCTCCCTCTGTTTCCCCTGACCCAAGAAGTAGAAGGGTTTAAATTTAAAGCAGCTCCAAAGATACTTCTACTATTGGGCGTATTTATATTATGTATATGTATCAACACGTTCCGAAACAAGATTGTCATGCATAGTGTCAGTGTAATGTGCAATAACAGTGATGAATTTTGTTTTAGTTTGAAAATTCATGGACATTGAGTGTTCTTGGGTTCTTTCATTGTTAATTATTTATCTTAGACTCGGACCTTTTCTAACTGCCTTTGTTTAATTGCAAGTATTGCAAGCCTTCATTCCCTCTCTGTGGCTCCATTCATGTGATTTCTGTTTAGATTGAGGCTCTGAAAACTACTTTGTCTACAGCAGCTCCTTAAACTTCTGGAGTTGGACTGCCATCTGCACGTTTCCCCCTCTATGAATTAAAACTTATTGTATGTACATGGTGAATTTCCCACTCTAAAATAAAGTCTGGTTATGGCACATTTATCACTATGTGTTTGTGAAATTTGGTTTTGATTATTGTGTATACATGTAGTGTTTGTGAAGTTTGGTTTTAATGATTGTGTATACATGTAATGTGTTTTGTTTTTCTGCTGAACAACCATACAAAAGTACACATAAGACGAAACGTTTGGCGAGTCATAAACTTAAATAAATGATGTTGACTAAAAAAACCCTGACAAAACTTCGCTGGGACCGAAGAATGTGGAAGATTACTACTAACTAAGGCCTTATGCTTCTCAAGGAGCAAAGAGGATTAAGTAAGTAAGTAAGATAAAAACAGTATGGTTCCGGTATATCAATATCAAGCAGAATGCTCTATGACAAAACTCGTAAACAGAGAAAAAGGCGAAAGGTCGGAGAACACTTATCGGGGTTTATTACTCCCACACGGAATGCTGACAGCTACACTGCCAGGAGTCCACTATGTATACCAATGTACACGACTGCAGTAGAAAACACAGTAAAAAAAGACATTGTCATGTTGTAACAGAGTACAAAGTTTTGTCTACATGGACATGGTCTTAAAACGTGACAATTAACTGGCACCTCTCAAACTACAGGCTGGCTACACAACACAATTATGGAAATACATGTAGATAGCATTTACATGTACATAGTGCAGTTCATCACCCAAAACAAAGCTCAATGCACCATTGTATGTGTTTGTACTGACGACCGCAACAGACATGTTCCTCCATAGTCCAATACCATCTCAACCTAGGAGGCAGTGTTCTGCTAATCCACCCAGTTTAGGACCTCTCACCAACATCAACAATGGCCGTTAACCTTCTATAGCTGGGTACCCATTTCATTTAGCACATGGTTCAGGTGAGAAAATACGTTTCTTCCAAAATGCATTTCAGTTTCAATGATGGTAGGCCTAGAGGAAATGACCATAAACTCATACCTGAACTACACCGTCACGCCTGCGGATATCAGACTCTGAAACATTGAACCTTTTCGCCATTAGACTACATGTATGTACATCTTCATCTCTTCTTAAACAATGTACATTGTAGTCCCTTAGACTTAGACCCTCGTCGGTTGGGCCACTACCGAGGACTTGGCAGTCTCAATGTCCTACATCAAATTTGTTTCTATATTCTGCTGCTCTTCTTTTGGCAAATCCGTAGACTGTTGTGTCTATGGATTAAACCTCCAAGGTATACAACAACATGCTTTCAGTAGGTCCACATGCACACTGTAAACGCACAAACTTGATGTAGTATGAACATACCTGTGCTGGAACCACATACGGGGACCTGCAGCTGTCACTTTCCACTAGACGCATACTTTTCTACTACTACATGTACTTCTTTTGATTGTCTATCATCACTTTCGTATGACTGCTTTTCCAGATTTAGCCATTCCCCGGTGGTCCTACCTTGTCCCTCCCTGAGAGGTTTTTCTCCACCCGTCTCATTTTAGCCAAACTGTGTTGATGGGGACGGTAAATTTAACTAACCCAATGTAACCTTCAGCCCAAGGCCTGTCCAGTCTGTCTTGTTCTCCCATCTCTTTTTCTGTTTACCCTGCACTGCAAAATGGTAGTTTCACGCCGTAACTTAAATGACGCATGCACTGTACACGTATACTCAAAACCAGTTCAAAATGACGGCTCAGTTAATGATAACACTTACACGTAATGTACAACGTTACAGTACAATGATGTTGCGTACACTATGTTAATGTAGGCCTACATGAAACTAGATGTGGTAAAGTGTAGGTCTATATATGAATTACTTATAGTATGTATAACTAATCGTACTACATGTAATTGTAATTGAGACACATACAGTCATAGTCATAGCTTGAATTCCTCAGGCATTCGCACACAAAAACGTCACATTTATCTTTACAACCAATGGTATGTTGTAACATGTATATGTCGTAATGCCAATGTCATTGATTCCTAAGTCATGCATACATATACATGTACATTGTGTTTGTGTTTTAAGATGAGATGTCTTGCGGATTCAACAACAACAACAACACACATAGCAGTATTTTCAACATTGATTCAACGAAATCTTATGCACTACACAGCGTTCTCTCATGTATTTGTTGTACTTATAAGCCTACATGTAATAGAACTACTATTAGTTATAGTAGTAAGTGCATGTATGCCTACCACTGAAATCGTAGTGGTCATAAAAGTAGACCTTATGAAAACGCCAATGAAAGAAAAGGGAAGTGCATGATCTCTTATCAAATAGAGGGTAGTAATATCATAATCCCAACTGTTCTGAGGCTAAATGAATGAAACTGAAAAACATTAAAGCCCGCCATTTCCCTGGTATAACTTTGTACCCCATACCATCAACGTTTTAAAGGAGGCATAGACTACAAGTACGTATGTGACAATAAATGAAAAAAGATGACATGAGATTTGATTAGATACGAGAAATTTTAACTTACAATTACATGTATAAAACAAACAAAAATCAAACATCACATGTACGTGTATTAATTCATTCTTTCCAACAGACAGTAGAGTAAATTAATTGAGGTAAATTTACAACCGTGCCAGTGTTCAATTTATGTAGTTTACATATTGAATGTGGAAAATACAATCATAATATTATGTCAATGTACAATGGTTGCTAGTACACGTATGATAGTCCATACTTGAGTACTTCACATAATTATTAATTCACAGATTGGGAAATTACACCAAAAGTAGTGATAGATGTTGAACGATATGGAAAGATGAGTAGTCGCTAATTTTCGAGAGTAAAGTCCGAAAAGACACTTTGTCATTATTTTGTTTCTTTGTCTGGATTTTTTGAGTTTTATTTAGAAAGGCAGTATATCCATTTTCGCAAATTTCACAGGAGAGCCAAAAAACTGTTTTTTCTTTATATAAGTTATGGGCATACTGTCTTAAAAAAAATGCATTGTCTCTTTCGATTTTTAAGACACATTTAGAGGACCTAGACTAAACTAAAAGATGCGGAACGAAATTTGCTATAGGGTGACGGTGTTAACTCAATTAGACCAAAAAGTGGATATACGGTCTTTCTAAAAAAAACCTCCAGATTTATCAAAGCATGAATTCTGAAGAATATCTAGATCTAGGCTTGGTCTGTATGTAAACAAACTAGGATGTAGTCAATTGTTATACACAGCAGAAAAAGCAACCGCAAAGTTTTTCTCCTTTCAATTTTCATCGTGCCTATGCATTGTCATTCATAACTGAAAGGAAATGATTATTTATATGTGGAGGCCAACATAAGATAAGGGCAAGTGGAAAGTACATTAGGCTTCCGGGCCATATGCACTCACGAGTCATTATTCACGCTCATGTCTCACGCTAAAACGCGCGAGTGAAAAAATGAAACATATGTTATTTTACTTACTTACTTACTCCCCATCCATGCCTCACACTTCGTGAACGGAGGTCTATGGCCCACCACGGCATATGACTAATATTAGGTGTATCTCTATGGGCCCACACCAAGTAAGATGACGTTGGTTCCTTTTTCCACTCGTGTTTTAGCGTGAATCGTGAGTCATGAGTCGTGAGTTTCTATGTACAATGTAAATTGGTAATGCTGAAGTGGTCAAATTTGGTCACGCGCATCCTATAGTCTTCTCTTGTTATATAATTAAAAGGAAAGGGTGTTGACGGGGTTATTTCAATGTTTACATAATATGTGAAAGAGAAGTTACGCTCCTTCATTATGACATGTCAATCGGTAATGCTGAAAGATCAGAATTTGTCAGCGGGCCATTTTAACGTTTGGGTTTGAGTTTGATAGCCCTACCGACACAAGTAGATCATATTAAAGGTGGGACCTACGTTTAAACGTCCTAAACGGGTAATGATAAATAATGATAGATAATAATGGCGCTTAACCCCACTCTACAGTAAGCTCAACAAAGCGCATTAGGCCTACAGTCACTACTAACTACTACTACATTAACACTACCTCCACAGCACTAATCCATTCCGGAACCATCTCTACCTCCTGAAAAGCGTGCTGGTAGCCTTGCCTGATTGGCCCCCCGTACCAACATGACTAGGCCTATAACAAACGAGACACTTCCCAGTCTCAAGTGCACAGTGTCGAAATGTGAACGTGCATGTGCATCAGTTAGTTGTTCGACGTGACATTTTCGGACGGCCCAGACTTTTATTTCTACGCAGCCTTGATCAAAGAACATCAAAAGAAAACACGAAACTACCTCATCTACCGGTGTCTATTCGTTTGTGACATGAGTGTTCTTTAACAAACGTTTCATATATAAAATAATCCTACAAGAAAGAGATTTTCAAGTAGTAGGCCTATCTGCTTCGTAGCGGGAAAAAAGGGGAAACAAAAATTGAAAGAGAGCCGGAGAGTACAATTTGTGCGGGATTTTCGATATTTGACAAAGAAACAGCATTACATAATCCCCTGTGACAGACTGTGACGATTATCACATCCACTATTTGGTACATATGTATGTTTGTTTAGGCGCCTTTTCCACTGACACAATCATTTTATTTAATGCAAGTAATACACTATATAACATAATATATACATGTACAGTACATCCATATGTTCTTCAGACTTGAGAATTGATCCCCTCTCATGAATTGATGACGTCACGATGGTCAATCACAGACGGACAGCTCCGTCCCCTCCCGTGCGTGGAATGGCTGAGTAGGGGGGCAGGTAGGTGGCGCTGTCTGGAACGGTGTCCGGCCGGAAGAGGATCTTCACGCGCTGAAAACAACAAGTAAAATGATTCCTTCAGACTGTCCTGATTCCTGAACTTTCAGAAGGGGGTTCAGAATAGTAGACAGGTTGCGCAGACGTCTTCCTTACAAGACGGGGTGGGAAAATCTACAGGGCCTACATGTTTATTATATATAGGTTAAGCTAACAGCACAGGGCCAAGGTGATTGCTGACTGCCTTTACCCGTAATGCGGTCTTTTAGTACTTGTAGACCATGTAGGAAGGGATGCAGAGGACGGAGGGCAATATACAAGAGAGAATTATAGTAAGAGTGATTACTATAATCACACGTTGTTTGTCAATCACCCACTCTAACATTACTAACAACCTGTCAACCAAACTCAGACTCAACTGACTCACATGTCTCCATGTTCCAGAGGTGGCCAAGAACTTGTAGATCATGTAGCAAGGGATGCAGATAACGGAGGACGGAGGACAATATACACATGAGAATTATAATAATAATACACACTCTAACACTAACAACCTGTCAACCAAACTCACATGTCTCCATGTTCCAGAGGTGGCCAAGAACTTGTAGATCATGTAGAAAGGGATGCAGATAATGGAGGACAAGCCCATGATGCCGCCCACAGCGTGCGCCCAGGACGGGAATCTGTAGCCGACATACGTCACTGGCTGGAACGTGAACGCGCTGAACATCACCACGCCCTAGAGAGTCGGAGAAATCATTAGATCATTAGATCATTAGTCATCAGGGCTCCGTTCAAAAAGGGGAATATAATATAATAAATAATAGCCCATTTATATAGCGCTTTTCCTGTCATCAGGGCTCCGTTCAAAAAGGGGAATATAATATAATACATAATAGCCCATTTATATAGCACTTTTCCTCCAGAGAGCTCAAAGCGCTTTACAGCATATTATTACCCCGACAGATCTGTTTCATTCCAACGCCATCTCAACCTCCTGGGAGGCATACTGGTAGTGCTGCCAGGTCGGCACGTTGTGCTGCCAGCTCTCTCACCAACATTCTGACAAGATCTTTCACTGTCTATAGTCGGGTACCCATTGTACACCTGGGTGAGGTGAGAAAG
>JAUELK010087464.1:1133-12346 GCA_031471215.1 Gastropteron pacificum | reverse complement strand
CCCCCCCCCCCCCCCCCCCCCCCCCCCCCCCCCCCCCCCCCCCCCCCACAAGACAATAGACAGGCTTGTCCCTTTCTATCCAAAGGGTGGACGGATCTTACTACGACTTTCTTAGTACGTACGTACGCACGCAGGTAGGCAGTCACTAAAGACTTTGTCGTCGTGAAGACAGTGCGTGCCTTACATAGGAACTTTCTTCTCCACCTTCATTGCACTGGATTACCCTACTAAAGACTGTAAGTGACTGTTTGTGCTTAGATTTTACTTTATAATCTGCACCGTACTCGCATCACTCTTTGCCCTTACTAGTAGGTCTACTATCTGAATTGTGGACTAGGATATATACCTCTCTTCTACAACTTCATTGTACTGGATTACCTCACTCAAGACTGTACTGTTAGCCTACGTCGTACGTGTGCTTCATCTTTTCAACTTCATTGATCTGTATTATCTCAAGACTTGTGTAAGTGAGTTTGAGTTTTACTCCCCTAGCAACACAATAATTGTCATACAAGAAGTGGAACCTATGTTTAACGTCCGTCTCCGATAGGGTGGGGGTGGACAGCCACAAAACTGCTTACTACACAACCCACATCCAGAATGCCCCCAGAGCAAAGACTACTATACTTGTAAACTTGTAGTAGTCTTTGTCCCAGAGGAATTTGAACCCGGAGACAAAACGCGTCAAACGTGTTAACCGTTTGGCCACTGTGTGGCCTCTCGTGTAAAAGTGAGATAATTGACTATTCGAACATCGACTGCAATTCACTATCTGCAATATTTAATTCATGAAGCATCCCTTACTTTCTGAAATATATTAACCCTAAGTAAGTACCGAATGGGACGTCATAGAATAGGCATAAGGTATGCTGTATGATGCAACTCTCTCTCTCTCTCTCTCTCTCTCTCTCTCTCTCTCTCTCTCTCTCTCTCTCTCTGTTTTTGTGTTTCTTTACTTTCTTTGTGGGTTTTTTTTAATTCATTGAATAATTCAGACGACATACAATTCGTTTCCTATTGTATGTTTTGTGTTAGTTTTGTACAATGTCCCAGCGCTGAACGTTTACCTTGTTGTACAGTTCTTTTTTTTTTTTTCTCCTTTCAATCTTACTTTCTTTTCTATTCTTTTCTTTCTTTCTTCTCCTTCTTTAACACGCGTCCTTCCTTCCCTTCTAAAACAGTGCTGTTCACTGTGTTACCACCTGTAGCCTAAAAGACTGTGACTGTTTTATTCAACGTTCAAGTGGCACTGACGCTAATGTATGGACCGGCAGCAGTGTCGCGACGACATCGGTGTTAAAGTTTGATGTGGGACCGTGTATGTGGATCAAATGTCACTTTAAAAGCGATTCATAACTTGCTTTCGTTTTCGTGTGGTTTATCAGACTCGGAAGTATTTCCTTATCAGACTCGGAAGTACGGTATATCGTATTCAGGGCCATAGTATAATATAACCACCTCGTGACTCATCAAGTTTGGCAGTACGGTAGGATTAAGCTTATATAAGGAAAGCGGTGTAAAGCCTTTCTTCATTTATATTATAAGAGTGATCGGGGGGCGTGGCACTGTTGTATCATTCATTTTAGTATCTCAATCGTTTTAAGTAAATGAGAATACCTATTTTTTTTAAGGTGGTAGGTGGCCAGGGGTGGGGGGGGGGGGGGGGGTAGTTGGAAAGATAGTGGGAAGGGGCTCATTGTGTCTTTTGCAAGCGAAGCTGCATCGGGTCTACTAGTTTGAAATAAAATCGGTTAGTTGAATGTCGAGTTTTCTCAGTGACGAACGGGGGAGGTTTAAACTTTTTAGGGGAAGGTGATCTGGTGGGCTACTTGTCAGCGCATTGGCCTCTTGAATCAAAGGTCCCGGATTCGAATCCCGGGCGTGCCAACTTGATTTGGATTAGATACCGTAGTATTTTCTTATCCAGCACCAAGTGTACTCTTAGAAAAAATACTTTGTCACGACTTTCTCACCTCATACATGGTGTAAAATGGAGAGCCGACTATAGACAGTGAAACATAATCTATTGTTAGTATTTTGGCATGGGCGCCGACCATGCAGCATTAATCACCAGTATGCCTCCCAGGAGGTTGAGAAAGCTTCGGAATTAAACAGGTCTGTCAGGGTAATAATATGCTGTAAAGCGCGTTGAGCTTGCTGTAGAGCGAGGACTAATTGCGCACATTCAATCGGTTGTAATTTTTTTTAAAGTACATCCTATTACGGATAGTGCACTTCAGATGTATGTGTATCGGTATTTCAACTTCCGGGGGGATATAAGGTAGGCCCTAGCATATCTACCTGTGCAACTGTATGGAATGTGTCTGGCTTTTCATGACAATCGGTAATTGACTTGGAATTTTAAAAAAAATAATTTAAAAAAAAACGCCTCCAACACAAACATTTTGTTTTCTTCTTTCAATTGTCGCTGTCATACTTAGTAGGTATATACATGTTGTACACTGCATTATAATATAACACACGTACATGATGTATGCCTGGAGTGCGATCATGTGACAACATTGTTATTGTACGCCGAACAGTCCTCTCGGTGTTCGAGAGTTCTCTAGCGTGTCCATCCCTCCCTCCCCCCATCCCTCCCCTCGTGTGTCACACAACTATGTCAATGGGAAAAGAAGGGGACGACACTGTGTCAGCCGCTTTTGTAATGCCTTCGCCGCCTCATACTTCATATTAGAGAGATCTACGCTGGGCCTACGCTTCAAGCAAGTTCCCAGCCAGCACAGGTCAGGCGGAATTCGCGAATGAACAAGTCGTTGACACTCCCAGAACAGGGTGTTTTTCTACCTTTCTCGACTGTCTATCATAATCTCCATCTTCACGCAAACTAAAACACTGGACGTTCTCTAAATAAGGTTTGTTTGTGTGTATTTAATCGTCGAGCACCTGTGCCAAGAATGTGTGTGTGTATTGACATCCCGGTGTAGTGAGAAGTGAGGAATGTTGTGATGTGTTGTTTCTCTGTTGACACACGGCACACATGTTCCCGTCGCCACTTCCTCAAACCAGCCCGTCTTACCTTCATCTTCTACGGGATTCGTATGTGTCGTGTTTCGTTTTATCAATCGTGATGAACTGCCATTACTTTGTTTGATAACGTTTACAAGATTAATCATGTTTTCTTGTTATGGTTAGCTAAGAGTAAGTGTCTCGTGGAGATCTAGGATACAATCAAGAGAGATCTAGGTCAAAGAGATTTACCTTCCTCACCTCTGTCCCTATTCCACACGTCCGTACAGGTGTGTGAATATTTTCTTCTTCGTTGGGATTAAAACAAATTCTTCATAATGGATGTCTGATTGTATCATCTTGAAGAAAATTCACTTGTAAATAAATGTTCTTCGTGTGTCTTGAATACTATTTTCTTTGAACGTGTTTTACTATTATTGTCAGTCAAATTGAAGGTAGGCCTAACCAAAATTGTGTCACCCCTATCTCTAGCACCATGATCCCCTACTTTGTCTCTAATCGTAATATATTACTAAGACTATATACATATGTAAGAAGTCCGCATTCTCGAATTCCTCAAAAATTCTATGAATAATAAATGATTGTCGTTTGTTTCTTTTTATATAGAATCTAATGATAATTATCAACAATAATTTACAGAAAGTGTCTTAGATAAACCCAGATTCCAATAATATGGTCCATTAGGACATACATAGGTCATGTAATAATTGTAATAGTATATTAGTATTATCCTTTCTTTGTTAATTTTTCACCTCATTACTGTAACATCTAGTCTCAAAAGATGTATGATTATTCTAGTCAAGAATGCAAGCCATGCCAGACAGAACAAGTTGATTGACATCTACCCCTAGAACATTACATTCACTTAGGCTACTACTTATTTGTTGATAGGGTACCTGCCTATAGACATTGACAGGCACTATTGTACAGTGTTCTTTTAGACCACCGAAGGATTTTTCTTCTACTAAAAAAATACATATGTATATTAGGAAGCCCAGGATACTGATGAAATGAAACAGGTCTGGTTGGATAAAAAGTAAAGATGGCATTTATACATGTATATAGCGCTTTTCCTCCGGGAAGCTCGAGGCGCTTTACATCTATCACTCCCCCGACAGGCTACTAACGCATACAACACATAACACATCACAAACATTGAACACAAGCACAGGCAGCCTGTGAGGCGCAGAAACATGCCTATAGCCGGGTACCCCTTTTACACCTGGGTTGGTTGAGGAAATAGTGGTCAAAAACCTTTCCCAAGGGATCACAGAACTCGCCCCAGTCCAGGCTCGAACCCGAGGTCGTTGGATCCCGAGTCCGGCACGCTACCGACTGAGCTAATATGTGAATCCTTTTTGAATGAAGGCTATAGAGCACAACGAAATATGGTACATCTAACATTTTATCCAAATTCACATCATGTAGATGTGTTTAGTGCTGTGTGTTGGCCAATCGGGTTAGCTCAATTTTTCTTTTCGCCCAGGCAACCCAGTTTCGAGACCTGTTGGGGGACTCTGGGCTTTGATCATGTGGACAGTTTATATGGCTAACCTCTCCCATCCTAACAGAGACGGACATTAATGTGTAGGTCCTCCCTCGATCTTATGTTGATTTGGGTGTAAAACTCAACTAAAAACTGAAGATATAATGTAATCATTTAATGTTGTTTCCCTTTGTTTACCCCCCAGATCAGGATGAGAGCCTTTTAGTCTGAGGCAAGGTGATGATTCAAAGGTGACTTGAGAGCACAATGGGAAAACTACAGGACGAGTAAGAACTAAGTTTCAGTGAAGATTTAGACTCATTATCAATATTATAGTGGAAATGTCATCTTTTTCTACTTCCAATTATGACTGCAGCCTCATATATGCAGAGGACTTTTGCAATCGCGCAATGTCACTCAGTCTATTATGCATTTGAGGATAAAAATGCACACACCAGATGTTATAAAAGCATAGTAAATAAAGGTGTTATTTTTAAAAACTGGTGCATATTATGTTTATATACAGCAAAAATGTTTTGGGTAAAATATATAGTTTGCCATCAGCCTTCTAGTAGTTGGCCCTAAATTTATGCATAGTTAGTTCCCAAGGTCACAGATCCGAGTCTACTTTTTAAAAGGTTGGCATTTGTAATTTTAAAAATACTGTTAAAATACTGTTCCAAAGTCTAATAGCGGAGGGATGGAAAGACTATCAATGAGTGTTAGTTGCAGATCCTTGTGATCTTGTTCTTCCAGAATTATTAAATTGAATATCTTCGGTTGGGATCCCTATCTCCAAATCTGGCGTTCTGGATAACAACAACTTTCATTACATTCATTTTAATGATGATCAGTTCCAGATTGATATCAAACAGGCAGCACTTCAATTGTAAAAGTTTTTCTGGTCAACAAAAACGGCTCCAAGCAAAATGAATTATATGACAGTCAAGTATACTGCAATAAATACATGTATGGGGGTTGTTTTGTTGTTGATAGTTATAGAGTCAAATTGTGCATTGATAGAATGGACATGACACATAGAATACTGAACTCATAATGAAATGTCTCGACACCCATATTTCATGTATTTTTCATAGTGTGTGAAGCATGTTTTTGTATTTTGTCTAGCCTATGTCTGAGTGTAAATTGTATTTTCTCTCGTCTATAGGCTTGAGGTTCCTGCCATGGTGACTGAATCAGCCACGCCCCCATCTGACCCTGACCCACTTATACTGTGTGGTAGGTTGTCAGAACAACACAGCTGCCATGCGCAGGTACACACTACACAGACATTACAACACTGGATGCCACCAACACACTCCACTGACACGCCAGAGTCAGACGAAATCTCTTCCTGTCCCAAGACCATGTCTCCAATCAGGGGCAACCACTCAGCTCAAATTCAGAGCCAACACACCAAGTGTGTAGCATCCAGCTCATCCATACACTGGTCCTGGCAATCTACACACAAATTGACTCCTTTAACTGACCTAACACACCGGCAAGCACGCCTTTTACCAATCACTCCAATATTCATCTTCTTCCTCTTCTACTGTTGTCTACTCACGCAGCCTTCCCTTGCAGACAGAGATTTTGCATTCTTTAATGCATCCGCACCAATCCCATCCGTTTTGACAATCAGAAACTCTGTCTGGGACCTCAGGCGTCAGAAAGAGGTCACGTTTCGGACATGCCAACATTCCGGGAAGTTGATTTCTATGGACTTGTCAGCCTTGAATTCATTGACATTATTTCTTCACAACGATTCTGTGTACTTTGACTGGAGTGTGGCGAGTGGTTCCGGGAGGATGGGATTAGAGCAAGCTGTCAGCAACAATCGCTGGTACACACTGTCACTGAAGTACTCTGTGGGGGCCGTCATTCTGTCTGTCGCCTTGGAGAATGAGATGCTCGACAGTGTCACTGTTGCCAACAATTCCTACAACACTTATCTCCTGGATGTCACGTGAGCACATTTTATACATCTATTGTCTGGTCCAGTGGAGTGTTGTGACTGCATTGGACAATTGCATGTACAAGGGGCCATTTTGAAGGCCTTCCAGTCATTAGTCAATTTATTCATATTCTTGATTATAGCCCTTTGTTTCACAAGAACTGAAGAGGCAGAAGTAACATGACTTATTGCCTCCCTTTTTTGTCCAATTTTGTTTTTTGTACACAAGGACTTAAGTTGTGTAGACATTAAATAGCTCCTTACTCAGTTTCTCCTTTTGTGTGTGTGTGTTGTTTTTGCACACGGAATGAAGTGACACATGTACCCAATAAAGAAAAATTCGCTGTCTGCAATGCACTACCTCACCCAGGTGTTTAATGGGTACCTGACTATAGACAGTGAAAGATCTTGTCAGAATGTTGGTATGGGCGCCAGCCAGGCAGCACTACCAGTATGCATCCCAGGAGGTTGAGAGATGGCTTTGGAATGAAACAGGTCTGTCGGGGTAATAATATGCTGTAAAGTGCTTTGAGCTCAAAGAGGAAAAGCGCTATATAAATCGGCGATTATTTATCATTATCATTATCCTTTGTGCACCTTTGTTCCATATCACAGACAATCAAGAGGCACAAGTCCAGCGGGTTATCATTCTCTGGTATTGTATCCACAGTTTGACGGGACGCCTCCATGTGGGTCAAGGTTTCACGGGATGTATCCACCAAGGGCCTGGGGTAGACTTTGGCACCACAGACGTGGATAATGTGAACATTGACTTTGACAACTGTCCCCTGGCTCGCAGACAAGGATGTACCAGTGGTAAGTTCACCCTAGTGTGTTTTTTTTTTTTTTATTTCTTCGATCAATTTGTTTTTATCTTTTCGATCCCCGGCCGTGCCGACTCAATTTGGATTTGAGAGTATTTTCTTATCCACCACCAGGTGTACTCTTGGAAAAGTACTTTGTAAGACTTTCTCACCTCACCCAGGTGTAAAATGGGTACCCGACTATAGACAGTGAAAGATCTTGTTGGTATGAGTGCCGGACGCCGACCACGGCAGCACTACCAGTATGCCTCCCAGGAGGTTGAGAAGGCTCTGGAATGCATCAGGTCTGTTGGGGTAATAGTCAAATAGTGTCTGTAAAGCGCTTTGAGCTTGCTGTAGAGCGGAGGAAAGCGCTATTATTATTTCATTTTGGTTGCATTGGATGCCTTGTTCTAATGTGGTGTGATATCCACATACAATAATTTACAAATCCACAATTCACTGTTGTTGTTGTTGTTTTATCCCAAGCTGATGCGTTTTCCACAATTCATAAATTGCACATTTCTCTCAAACTGCACAATATATACCCTGACACTAGACCTACAAATTGTGTACTGGCTGAAGGGTGTTAGTGTTAGTAAAGTGGTATGAGATGGCCCGTGAAGCTTGCTATATGTGAAATCAATTATTTTACATCTGTCCCGTTAGCTTGTATACAGTGGTCAGTTGTCACTCTTTACATATTGTGTTTTACTCAATGTATCAGTATTTGGGCTGGGATCAGGAAATACGAGTATGTGACACTGTGTGGGTTTCTTAAACTTAAATTGGACACAATGTATGAGACAATGCATAGTTATGGTAAAATTGTGTACTGCACAATCTACAATGTTTTAGTTTGTATCAAAATGGCTCAAGAATCAATTCACATCAGGATCTACATCAGACATTATAATATATACACAACAGAGCTATGTGGTGTCCAATAATGATGATGAAAGTCATTTGTATGGCATACAAATCCATGTTTTCATGCTCTAAGGCGCTTCGACATCCACAGACAGAAATAATACACTCACAACTACAGTACTGTTCCTCTCAATCTGGGCCTGGGCTATATAATAATGTATACCTTACTTAATGAACCCATCTGTATGACTTCAATTACGGGTCATGGTCCTGAGGCTAAAATATTCCATGCATATTTGTGTTACTTAATATCATTATTAATGTCCATCTGTTTTACACGTATAGGATTTGTGGACACTTGCATGTACGGGTAGTATAGAGAAGAATTCAATTAACAGAACTCCGACTAAAGTCTGTTTCAAACTATCTATGAAATTATCCCTTGAATGAATCCATCAACATTTCCATTATACATTATGTAGACACAACTTACCAAACTCCCAACTTTGTCCAACTATACTTATAAAACAAAGTAGCTGTGAACTGTCCACAGTACTAGTCAATATACGACTGCATAGTATATAGAATAGAATAGAATGCGTTGCAAGATAGTTGTCAACTTAAGGAGACCACCTACATTATACATTCAAGTAACTCGAACTCGATGTATCAAATTACACCTACTATATCCCGAACTCTTGACTAACTAAAGCCTGTATCATACAACAGGGGTTTTGCGTTGAGTTATACACCCCTATGTACACAATTAGATAATGTAAGAGGTGGGGCCTATGTATTAACGTCCGTCTGCTATAAAAACGGCCGACACGATCCAGAATCCCCAACGGGATTCGATCCCAGGGCACCTGCTTGGAGACCAAACGACATCACAACCCACCGTGTTAAATGTTCAGTTCGGCCGACGGGCGGCCCTCACATGGGAGCTGTTTGCCTAGAAAATAATATACTACGCTCGAATTGCTAGCTTCAAACCGGGCTTGGTATGTTTTCGGCATTGCGATAATTTCCAACTTAATGAAGCCATCTACATTTCAATTAGTGGACGAGGCCCCGGGTTTGACCTCAGTGACACGTGGTGATCCTGGTGACCTAGTCCCGATCCCTAGCACGAGGAGATGATTGACAGCTGGCACGTCCACTGACAGACTGGCCCACCTGGTCTAGATGTCTCAATGGTCAACTGTCACCTAGACTAGAAGGAGGAGAGGATGAGGACGGAGAACATGATCAAGAGGGAGAACAAGGAGAGGGGGGAGAACAAGATGAGGGAGAACAAGAAGAGGAGAACGGAGAACAAGAACAGGAGGGAGAACAAGAGGAGGACAGGGAGTAAGAAGAGGAGGGAGAACAAGAAGAGGACGGAGAACAAGAGGAAGACAACTACAAAGAAAATGACATGTTGCGGTACTGTCCAACTTATGTAATCTACGTGTATCTGCGTATTAATGAGTGGACAAGCCTGCATGTGACCTGATCCCAAGCACGAGGAATTGATTGACAGGTAGCACGTCCACTGGCAGACTGGTTAAACTGGAGCCCCGGTGTCTCCTTGATGATAATAATAATAATGAAGTGTATTTATAAACCGCCCACTCCCCTGGAATACAGAGCTCAAGGCGGGGTACACTTTAAAAACATACATTAGTACACACAATGCACACAGGATTGTATTACAATGTACAACACAAACTATTTAGAGTTTAGCACAATAGCAATAAGAACAACAGGAAAGAAGATGAAAACGACGACAGAGGAGGATGAAAAAAAAAAGAAGCAGCGAATGAGGAGGAGGAGCAGGATGATGAAGAAGAAGAGGAACGACAACAAGAGAAAGTAGTCTACCGGTACCTACGTGTTACGGTAATGTCCAACTTATTGAACATGTCACCATCCATTTCAATGACTGGTCAAGGCCATAAGTGACGTAATGCTTAGTATGATGAGATGATTGACAGCTAGGACGTCCACTGACCGACTGGTCAAACTGGAGTGTCTCATTGATCAACTGTCACCTAGGAAAGAAGAGGCAGAGGGGGAGGAAGAAATAGAAGGAAAGGAGGAGGAAGACAAGATACAAAACAAGAAGAACAAGATATATAAGACTAGGCCTACATAGTAAGAGGAGAGTGTGGCGTGCTACAGTAATTTCCTACTTATTGAATCTATATGGCCTATCTATCTCTACCCATCTATGTACATTCCAATGATTGGACGGGGAAATGATTGACAGCTATCACACCTTACTAACAGGCTGGTCGACCTGGTCCATGGAGTCCAGGTGATGTCTCAATGCTCAACTGACCCTCATCCATCACTTCATTAGAGATTTCCTCCTTCCCTCTCCACCAGAGAGAGACGGCGCGGTGGCTGAATACATGTAGTACATGTATACTCGTTTGGGTTAACTCGTTTAGCTTCCACGCGGCCGACTTGGATTCAAACCCCTGTGTGTCTGTGCATGTGTGTGTCTGCTTTTTTGCTTTGGGTTTTTTCTTTCTTTCTTTCACTCTTTCCTCCTCCTGGCGGGCTTGTTTGTTGATTTCTTTGTGAGCTGCTGATGACATTCTTGCACTTTTTCTTTTGACTCAGAAGTCCCTTGTATATTAGTATTGCTGGTAAATTACGGCAGAGTATGTGCCCGGCACTGTGTGTTAGATTGTCAAACACCAATTACAGATTGCAGTGCGACAACGACAGGCCTGTGCGTGGTACACAATATGTCAATTTTGAAACATAAACAAACATGACGTCATGTAAATCGATACCTTTGTCCAACCGTGTAGAACAGTGTCGTGTCATGTATTTTGTTGTTGCTGTTGATAACCCAATGTACAGCTTGAGACAAAACTACTCGATCTGTCATATCATGCCATGATATCAGTTTAAGATTTGGCCTAACATGACACTGACAACACAATATGACGTGTAGAAATAAATGATTAGGACACTTCACGCTCTATGACATTGTGTCCTGGTGGCCTATTGGTCACCATAAAGGGATTCTCAAGTCCAAAGTTTCAACTTCGAACGCATTGTGTGTGTGTGTGTGTTTGTGGTGGGAGGGGGGGGGGGGGGTAAAACTCAAACA
>JAUELK010087242.1:0-12350 GCA_031471215.1 Gastropteron pacificum | reverse complement strand
TTAGGGTAGTTGATGTTTTTCATTGTATAAAATGCTTTCAAATACATCCATACTGGAAATCAGCACCTTTTGGCAAATCCTCAAACATAACAAGTGTGTTCGTTACATTTGTGCACTACTGTAAAAATGATACCCCCCCAAAAAGAAAATACCTAAAGTGATAGGGCCTACCATGATCCAAATAACCCAATGCTTAAAAGAAATCCCTTTCCACTATCAGTTCGTGATAGTTTGTTCATTTAAATATCATGAGTTCATTTTTGGGGGGAATTAAATAAAATTAAAAAAAACCAGGCACTGAAGTGTATTGTTTATTATACATCAGTTCATAACGTAACAAGTGTGTTCGTTACATTTTTGTGCTCCACTGTACAAATAATAGGCCTACCTGCTCCCCCCCTCGCCCCAATAAAACAATTTAGGAGTAGTCGAGCAAAATACCAAAGTGATAGAGGGCCTACCATGATCCAATTCTTAATCCAATACTTAAAAAGAAATCCCCCCCTCCCCCCCCATTAATTAATAACAGGTTCACCGTAGAAGAAAGAGTGTAGTAAGAGTAAGGAGCACAAAGAGCAAGATGTGATCCATGATCAATGATAGAATGTAGATTCTAGATAGAAACGATAGATCTAGAATCACATTCGATCAAACGAACAAAGGCCAAAAAGTTGGTAAAGAGTTAGAGAGAATGCAAGTGTGAAAGAAATGAAGGGAAGGAATTCGGAGGAAAAAACAAAACAAGCACAAAAAAAGGGACTGGTTACCGACAGCGGTCCCTGGTGGTGTGTCATTTTTTTTTAACCCTAACTCTACTAACTCTACTAACCCAAAAAATGACACACCACCAGGTACCGCTGTCGGTAACCAGTCCCCCCAAAAAGCCCTCCCTCAGGTAAAATAGAGGTAGATAGATCATCTAGACCAATCTAGTAGAGCCATACACATTCTTCATTCATTTTCAACATTTCAAATTTTCATTATGATTTCATTTTGTTCCTCATCACATTGAATTCTTTCTCTTCATCTTCTCTCTCCTCACTCTTTTGATTCTCCTTCTTTCTTCAGTTCTCATTTCGTTTTCACCTCAAAGACGCTTCAAATTCTTTCTTCAAACAATCAATGATTGATGTATTATTGGTTATCAGAATGTGTTATTATATTTAAACTGAATTTGGTGTCGTGGTTCAAGTGGTTGCTTCTTGTTTTGTTTTCTCAAGTAATTTGTTTGTGGACAGTGACAGAAGTGTGATGGCGGTGGTGCTCGCTTACTTCGTCCGAGTCTTCCCCACCACTGCCGCTGTCATCGCTGTCCGAGTCAATCATGTTGACGGACTTCTTGCGTTTCGACATACTGCAAAGATTTTGTTTGAACAGTGGCGAACAATCAGATTGTGAGACTTTCAGTAGTCACAACAGTTTTTTGTTTATTCTCTTTAACTTTACTTCAACTGTTTGTGATGAGCCATTTGTTGTGCGCCATGACAGTGTAGTACATTAGTCAGATTTCGTATAGACCACCTCTCTAAGCGAACATTTCCTTCTTTCCTCAACTCAGAGTGCAGAAGTAAACATCGAGTACAAAATAAGACTTTCATATTTTGAGGCATACAGAAAGACAGGAAAGGCAGGCGTTTTTGGTCAGAACGATCTTACTAAATAACATGGGATGTATCTAGGATATTTCCAATTAAACTTTAGAAAGATTGATGTCAAATCAGGCATATTGTTTCGGGGCTCTTTGTACATAAAAAGTATGCAGGCCTAGATCATTTTGGTTGCTCGAGTTGTATACCACAGTTCTATACTTTAATATCTTTGAAATCAAAGAACATGTGTATTTTTAAATATCAGCTTAGGACTTAGGATACGTATAATTTAGGAAGATAATTTTTAAATGCTAAGAATAGAGCCATAAAATGGCCCCAAACTTTTAAGAGGATGTGACGTAGGGTCAAGGGCTCACAAGAAAAACAAAGCAATTTCGGGGAATCCCCTTTTTCTGTTTACTTTCATCACGACTCTCGAGCCTTCTGCTACAAAGGGGTGGGCTCTCAATTCTCACTACTACTACCTTGATCTAGGCATACCATTGTTTGTGGGAATGTTGAGTCTTGTCAGTGAAAAGTGTTTAGTAAGATAGAACATCATAGGGTATCACGATCGAGAGTTCAAGAAGTCTGAGATCATTAACTTCTAAATAAAAACAAACTTGAAAGCCCTCCTAAAGTCCTAACCTAAAGTAAAGTGACTAGATTCTAGTCTAGGCCTATATAAAACTATAAGTGGAATAGAATCATCATACTTATAAGAATGAGTCCACACTCACTACCCCATTCTCTCCTTCCTTTGTTGTCGACCTAGCCTACTTTTTGTGCTCTCGTTTTCCCATCGAAGGACGAGAAGTTCACTGGCAATGTATGTGTGGTGAGTTGTAATGTTCCTTGGACTAATTCCACAAACAATGAATGAAGATTCTGGCCTTTCCCTGACCAGATCGACATATTGTTGCCAGACGTCAAATAATAATGCAACCAAACAAACGTAGGCCACTGTCAAAATCATCAATAAGATACTGTGAGGAGAAGCTGTGTTGTCCATTGATAAACTCAGAAGCAAAATACTATTGTGAAGATTGTAAATCAGCGCAATGTCAGGCTTGTGAACAAGATATTCATTCAACAAAACTCAAGTTTGACTTTCATATAAGGCGTCCCTTGCAAACTGTTCCACAAGCATCTCTTTGCCAAGCACCTGCCATCCACTTAGTTTGCAGCAGCAAACACTATCCTGATTTGTGGTGTGAAAATTGTCAGATTCAACTTTGTTACACATGCTTTGATGCATATCATTGTAAAAATGAAAAGCGGAGACAACATGTTAATGTGTCATTTAAGCACCATCTGAAGAAAGTTGAGCAGCAAAAGAAAGGAAACTCATTTACTTCTACATTGGACAACTCTGAGGCAAGGCATGAATCATCAGACTTTTTTCTTGACGCTATGAGTGACATGATCAAGCCTTTGGCTCCCTACTCATCACTAGCAGATGATTCATTAACATTTTGTTCTTATCCACAAGACACTGATGGAGCAAGAAATACTGCTTTCACATCAAGCAATACAAGCTTTCATTCACTGCTAGACAATCCTGATTCTAGCATTCCAGAATACAACAATCACAGTCAAAGCAAACCTGGTAACCGTACAACTGACAACATCACAGCTATGATGTCTAGAAACAGTCTGGAGGACAGCTTCTATGACCAGTCTGTAAAGAGCTTTCAATTGGTGAATGATCAAGAGCAGCTTTTGGTAGGTTATGTTGTCATTAAGCTCATTTAGTATTTATATCACTATCTATGAATATATATATATATGCAATGCAATAAATTATTTGGTTTTTATTTCTCTATTTAATTTGAATTATAGACTTATAAATAAATATTCAGTGATAGATTATGAATAAGATTCCCATTTCCAGGTGTAATGCCAGAGAAACGTATTGCTTTGCCATGACTTTCTCACCCTACCTCCGAGGCTTCACCTTTTTTACAGGTTCTGTGAAATGAAAACAATTTGCTCATGGTGCCATCAAGTTGTGGGAAGACTCCTCTTCCATAGCACTGTCTGTCAATAATATATATAATGCTCTTTTTGTTTCAGGTAATAAATCAGGACGAGTTTGTGGAAAAACTTCAATGTGATCGGCATGAGAACTTGAAAGTTATCTCAATTTTCGGCAACACTGGTGATGGAAAGTCTCATACTTTGAACCATACATTTTTTGGCGGCCATGAGATTTTCCACATCTCCCCTCAGCAGTCATCATGCACATGTGGGGTGTGGTGTGCACTGGACAGTCAGAACAAAACCGTGGTGGTTGACACTGAAGGTCTTCTAGGCTCCTCATCCAATGAGAACCAGCGTACCCGACTTCTGATTAAGATCTTAGCTGTGTCAGATGTGGTCATCTATAGAACAAGGGCAGAGAGGCTGCACAGTGATATGTTTGGTTTCTTGAGTAATGCATCTAAAGCGTATTGCAAGCATTTTGCACAAGAACTTAAGCTTGCCTCGCAAAAATGTGGTGTCCCTGTATCAACACTTGGGCCTACCCTGATAATATTTCAAGAGACTACTCACACAGATGTTCTCAAAGACACACCAGGTGAATATTTTGAACATTCCATAGCATCATTTTCTTTTAGAAGAATCAAAAGATCCTTTTTTATCAAGTCATTACAATGAAAACAAAGTGATATTGATGTGTTTCTTTATTTTATTTGCAAACTAGTGAGAGATTTACTTTACTATCTGTAGCACCATCTTTCAGTTTTATAACAATTCCAGGACATATATTTGCTGACAAAAGAATTTAAAGTGAATTAACAAGTAATGCTTACCTTCATAACAAATATTGATGAAGGTTGGAATTGTTTAAAACTCTTGAACATTCTTTTTAAGCATAATGTACAAACATGTTGAAATTATTTGTGTTTTCTGTGTATGATTGATTTTCTGTTCGCTTTCAGAGAGATCTGCTACAGGCTTAGTCAGAGATGAGTTTACAAAGTCTGGCAATGCTGTGGAGGCTTTCCGCAATATCTGCTATGTGGGAATAAAGACTTCTACTCCTCCTACCAACTTCTCTGCCTTGAGGGAATGTATAGTCCAACAACTCAGGGATAACTCTGTGAGAGTTGCCAGAAAGCCTGAAATCATCTTCAAATCTTTGAAGGTATACTCATTATAATTTATGGAATTTGTTGTACAAGAAAAAATGTCTCCAATTTAAATTTATGGATGAAGTCTAAATCTCAGAACTACTTTGCACACATGAAAATTTGTTGTAGTGACATGTGGCGTAATTTGACATCTTTCTTTGCAGGCTTTGAATGACAAGTTTAATGGTGTCATTGAGACTCCACAAACCAGCACATTCCCAGACCAGTATTTCACCTGCACAAGTAGATGTCAAGCATGCAAGTAAGTTTGAGTTTAATTTTCACACCCTTCGCGACAAAATGTTTGTCCTAGGGTTGAAAAGTAGTGCTTTAGTCAATCATTCTAGAAAGTTTAATAAATCTATGTCCAAGAGATCATGCATTTACTTGAAGATTGTATAAATTATGTATAGAGGGAAAATTGTGTCTGAAATTCAGGAAGAGGAGCTGTTGAATACTTGTTTAAAATGTTTTTATTGTTGGTGCAACAAACTCTCTATGGATTTGAATAGAGTTGTTGTGATATATTCATCTGAAACCATTATACTAACCAATTTGTATTTCTAAAATCACACGAATCATTGCATGACTGTTCTATCATTTGTCAGTTTGTGTTGGCATACTTTAGTTTCGTGAATATGGGGTCTTGAAAATAAACTGTAGTTTTGTTGTAGTCAGTTTTAATGTTTGAAAAAGTAAAAGTCATCTTGATTTATATTGATGCTAGTGCTTAAAGTCAATGATGTTTGTAGTCAGGGAACAGTTGAATGTATATGTACTGTTTTCTTCCAGGGCACGATGCACTCTCAGTATGAACCATGACACAGAGGTGGAGTCTCATGATGCTGGACGCAATGTAAGGTGCCAATACCAGAGTCAATATGGAAATAAAGTTCTCATGTGCAAGGTAAGCTACAGACACTTGCAAATTGGTTTGTATAATTAAACCCAGAGAAAGAAACACTGACCGCTTGTAAAACAAAGGTAGACTTTAAATTCGGTGTGTGAAACAATGTGAGGAAAAAGACAACTCAATGATTGACTGAAAGTGCCTTTGCCCTATGTATCTCGCGTTATGCTTTGTCTTGTCCCAGACCCCACTGGTAACATTCTGGGGCAAAGAGGCAGGATGTACTTCTCTTATACTCCTCACAATGCTTTTCATCATGTTCAATGCTGGGCTACCTTTGTAATGCAATGATTGAATGAGACCTGCTGGAAGTTTGCTTTGAAAAATAATATGGTCATGACTTAACTTGTATTTATTACTATCAAAATGTTGGTGGAAACATTGCATTTCCATTTACTACAATTCTGTTGTTTCCTTCTTTTGTTCCAGGCATGTCTGCGTCAAAAAGAGGAGGTCATTATCATCCCAAAGACCTCCTCTACGAGTGACAACTCCTGGATGGGATTTACTAAATACATTTGGTCAGGGTAGGTGATCACATGTAGTATTTAACCAATGCTTTGATTTTTTTTTCAGAATATGAAAGAATGTTTTTCAAGAAGATGAAATTGATAATTACACTTTTGCATGATCATGATCTTTGTGTTGTGAAATGACATTCAATTTCTACTTCTTTTTTCTGGAGTCATATGTCATTTGTGATCCAGAACAACTTTTCCAATAGATTAATGATAAGATCTGATATTGGAATCATTTTCTATTATACGGTTATTTGTTTTTTCTAATAGAGTATTTGTCAATCTGTGCTTGTCTTATGTTATATAATATAAAAGGATGTCTCTTCATCAGGTATGTGTACGAGTGTCGCAACTGTGGCATCATTTTCCGCAGCAGGGAGCACTGGTATGGCAATGAAGACGAGGAGAAAGTCCTGCATGTGGAGTTTAGACATGTCTGGCCCCAGGTATGAACATATATCCTTGTGGAATTCTTTTTGTAGACCCAGAAAAAACTGTCAATCAGTATTCTTCTTGGACTGCAGTCGGATATTCCAAATGTTTTTCAGGGAACGTAAATTTTAGTATATCTTTCCATCGGATAATCAAAATGCGCAATCGGATAATCCAAATTGTCGTTGCAATTACCAGAATACATTAGAGGTTGAGACTGAAAATCGTTGAAGAAGCGCATACCACAGAACAAAATTACATTCAAACTTACCACTTGGCGCAAGTTAGGCTACAATGACTCTTCTCAGTGGTACATAGTCCATACATAGTTCATACATAACACACTCATCATCATCAATAGGATAGAGTGGTCATAACTGCCAGACAGGGAAGGTGCCGGTATGCCGATCTTCAGTTATTTTCCGGGATTTTTTTGCTTGAAGAAAGCCTGTTTAAGGTAAGAATAACATGTGCGTTGGTCTTCTTTGTTTCTTTGCGTTTTATGCCTTCTGCTAGTTTTCTGATTTCATGCACATTTTGTGTTTCTATAATTATCATGTGGTGTTGTAGCAGTTACTGAAATATTGTACTTTGGCAGTTAACTTGAGACTTCAACAAACATAATGTTTGGTTTTTTTATTTTACAGTGATCTGGTGGTCAAATGGTCAGAGCATTGGCCTCACGAGTCGAAGGTCTGGGGTTTGATCTCCGGCCGTGCCGACTCGATTTGGATGTGAGAGCAAATTTTTTTCTTATCCACCACCAGGTGTACTCTTGGAAAGGGTACTTTGTCACGACTTTCTCACCTCACCCAGGTGTAAAATGGGTACCCGACTATAGGCAGTGAAAGGTGTTGTCAGAATGTTGGTTTGGGCGCCGGCAGCACTATGCGCCGACCAGGCAGCATTACCAGTATAACTCCCAGGAGGTTGAAATGGCTGTGGAATGAAACAGGTCTGTCGGGGAAATAATGTGCTGTAAAGCGCTTTGAGCTCAAAGAGAAAAGGCGCTATATAAATCTGCTATTATTATTATTATTATTATTACTTGTAGGGACCATCTAGCCTGGACGGCACTCACAATGCAGCCAGGAAGGTTGTGGATGGCTTCCACTACCTGGCAGACACCATCAGCAGTGTGAGCTCGGGACCCAGCAAAGTACTGGGAGAGTGGACGGCTGACCAGATCAATCCTGCTTACTGGGTGCCCAACGCCCAGATTGTGGTGAGGCTTGTATTCTTATCAATGTCTTCCAACTCTTCTTCCAGTTATGACTGGAGCCTCATATACAGTTAACGCAGATGACTTTTGCAATCATGCATGTATTGGAAAGAAAAGATCTTGTTATCATGTTGTATGTTCGGCCATCATGCTTGGGTTTTGGCTTAAATATTATTTGTTTATTATTTATTTATTAGAGGTGTGAAGATTCCACTTCGGTTTTTTTAAGAAAGAAAGTATTTTGAGTCTTTTCTCTCTATATTTCAACATAGAAGAGATTTCCCTTACAGTGTTGGTGGTGTTGTAGATGGGTTTTGTTTCCCTTGTATTCACTTTTGATGATTTCACCGATTCACTTTGTTGATGAAGGCCACTTGATGAGCTCAACATTTATAGAATAGCAGTAGTTCATATACAATAATGTTCAAGATAATAGACATGAAATATGAATAAGGACAAAGAATGCAAAGTTTATAGATGAATGATGGTACAAGTTTTACTTCAACGCTGTCTTCTTCCTCAACCCAGAAATGCACAGGCTGTGAGTTACTCTTCACATGCTCAGAGCAGAAGCACCACTGTCGGGCCTGTGGCAAAGGATTTTGTTCTGACTGTTCCTCCAAGAGCAAACCAGTGCCTGAGAGAGGTTGGGGCACTCAGCCTGTCAGAGTCTGTGATGGATGTCACAAGAAAGGGGAGGAAGGTGAGCTAAATACTTTTTAAAAATGAATTTCACATAGCTGAATCAGACTTCTGTGAAGTCAAAATGTATCACTGCATAGCAAATGCTAAACATGCAGATTTGTTTTTGAAAAGGAAATGCAATTTGGTGAAATAATAAATTGTTTATGTAAGCCGCAGTCTATCCTCCTTTTTATGGTACCATTTTCATGAAGTCCAGTTGTGAATTTTATTGTATACGTCAGTGTTGGCTGACTGTAGAAATGTAAAGCGTCTGCATAATATCCTGAAAATGTTTTGTTTGTGTGTTGGGATAGCTCTACAGCCATTTGTAAAATCTTCTTTTACAAATTGTATTGATGCATCTGTCGTCAAAACACATGTATGAAAGAGTCATGAAATAAAGTGTTTAATCTTCCTTATTATTATTATTTGTATTATTATATCCATACAGATGTAATGTCCTCATCAAGTGAAGAGAATGCTCTAGCTGCCCGCAAGGTTGGAGAAGCTGTATCCAACACATTTTCTGCTGTTGCCTCAGTGTTAGACTATCCGCTAGGTGAGAACCTTCTATTTCTTAACACTTTCCTTTAATACTTGTTATACAATTTAATTCTCTCGTTAAATAATCCTTTGAGAAATTTTGTGTGTGTGTGAGAATGTTTGAAAGGGAATTTGCCTTTCTTTTTTTCTTTTCTTTTTAAAAAAAACTTTGAGCAATGATTCATGCTTGAAGACATAGGTTCTAGATCTGTCTGTAGATATTCATCAAAATGTTTTTACCAAATATATTTTCAGAGGTCTTTCAAACAATCTAGGGAATGAACTTTTGACTCACACAATGAATTTACCCCAAAAAATGTGAAGAAAAATGAATTCAAATTGCGTGTATTACTTTTCTTCATTTGCAGGCATAATTAAGAAATCAGCCAATCCCGCGTACTGGGTGCCAGACGACCAGATCAAGGAGTGTTGTGTGTGCAATCGAGCCTTCGGGCTGCGTCTGACCATCCACCACTGCAGGGCCTGTGGCAAGGGCGTCTGTGCCGAGTGTTCTCCCAGCAAACGTGTGGTGGCATTCCGAGGCTGGGACTACCCTGTCAGAGTCTGCAACAAGTGTGAGAAGAAGACAGACAAGATTTGATGTGACTTGTTGTCATGATTTTGTACATGTAGTCTTGTATTACGACTTGACGAAGTCCATTGTTTAGCTGACTATTATTATTAAGAAGTCTTTAGTTAATGATAATTGTCACCTTCCCTGTCAGAGTCTGCAACAAGTGTGAGAAGAAGACAGACAAGATTTGATGTGACTTGTTGTCATGATTTTGTATGTAGTCTTGTATTACGACTTGGTGAAGTCCATTGTTTAGCTGACTCTAAAGACGACTTTATTTAATGATGATTGTGACCTTCGTGAAATGATATGTCTGATTTTTACATACACATGTTGGGATATTGAAGTGGTCGTGGTGCAGGACAGATTTGTTCAAGATTGTTCAGTTTATTTGTTGACATTAATTTCATCACATTGTTAAGAGAGATAGATTTAGAAAATGTTGTAGCATTCTTATCAGACATTGTATGATTTCTTCAAGTTGTTCAAGCTAACAACATTGAAAGGACACTGTATAGTTTGAGTACATGGTAAGAAAAGACATATTCTGAAAGAGAAAATGTAATTTGCTCACTTCGAAAAGCCACTCACTTCCTGCAAATTAGAGAGATGATCGGTGAATATTAAAAGCACAATGTTTTTGATAAGTGACTTCTGAATTACTGCTAGGCACAAGGAGAATGTTACTGCCTGACGGTGTTTCATTTATTGTTCTTGTGTATTGAGTGAGACGTAATTTCGTTTTGAAAACATATTATCGACAGGTGCAATTGATGAAAGCCTACAGCCTTTATTCTGCTTACAGACAATGAAACATGTACAGATACATTTCTGCTTCCAGGGGGAAATGAATAACATTTTTGATTAATGACCCATGTACGGTAGTGTATACCTAGCTCAGCAGGGAATAGCAACAACAATACCTAGCTCTCAGAATGACCCATGTACGGTAGTGTATACCTAGCTCAGCAGGGAATAGCAACAACAATACCTAGCTCTCATATTGTTTTTTCATACTTGTTGTCACTCGGAATCATGTTTTCTTGATACATTCATCATTGCGTGATTGACGAAACCATATGTTGAAAATGTTTAAGTAGTGATGCAAGTAAACATACATCATTAATTTCACTTATCCTCAAATTGATAAAAGCCCACCAATCTAAAGTAACTGTCATTAAGTCTCCCTTGATATTCAGAACCAAGCAGAACAACAATAACTTTGATGAAAGTGTGACTGTATTACATTAATGTATGCACATAATTACCTTACTCCTCAGCAATCTCAATGCATCAATGTCAGTGCAAAGGACAAAGAGCCTAGCAAGATAGCCACACTTAATCAGAGATCAGAGAAAAGAACACTTTACACCGGCATATCATGAGCATATTTATTGTTGCCCACTAAAGAATGTGGATGACTTTGGTCACTTTTTGAATGAGTTTTTTGTTCATGTGATTAAAGGAAAAATAATTCTTCATGAAGTAGAACAATCCAGTTTGGAAAATCAAGAGACAACTTTCAAGTTTCTGTAGAGTGTATTGAGTCTCTTCCTTGTTTTGTTTTTACATGTGAACAATGCCACCACAAATTAGACTTGAACATTACTTCACTATCATTAGAAAAAGAAAAAAAAAGTCTTTTAAAGGGGCAATAGAGATGAGAGGTGGATAATCTATATTATAAGTGTGGTCCGTGGGCATGGCACTTTTTTTTGTTGAAATCCAGCCGGTTGAATTTACGTTTTATATTTACCTCCCTAATAAGTTCCACTCTCTGCCAATTAATGTCATAGCTGCGACACTGCTTTTCCTGTTTTCCATTGGAAGTGAGTAAATGAGAAAATTGTTTTTTTAAGGTGGTTATCGACCAGGGGTGTGGAGGGGGGTTCTAGAATTAGTAAGCAAACAGCTGTTGTCCACTATTGTTGGTCAGAGCGGGGAAGCCCTGCTAGTCATCGATATGACTGTTATTGTCTGAACAGGTTTCTTTTCAGTGTCCGGTCAAACTGTTCACAAAACATTACCCATGTATGGGCGATGGATAGCCAAACCATGCTGTCCTGTAATAATGTTGTGTTGTATGTGACTTCTCCCTGTTGCTGTTGTGATCAGGCACAAGTTATGAGTTATTCACTCTTCAAGTGGTCTTAATAGACCTACAGAGTCATGGCTCTGGGACCAGAGGACCTTCAAATTGGCCCCTTGTTCATACGATTGTGCAATGCAGTCACAAGACCCCTCCGGACCAGGTGACATCACCCTACATGTATACGTCTCGATTGCCCCTCCCCTCCCCAGTTTGTGGAATTGTGATGAAAGCCAAACTTACCAGTTGTGTATAGCGATGAATGCTTTCTGTTACTATACAAATGTTTACTGTTTTCCTTTAAGAAAAAAAAGAATGAAAACTTATTTGTTTGTTGACTACCCCTTATTTACATCATGATAATGGTGCGACCTGGTGGTATGCTAAATGTCCACTGAAAAAACGAGTCATTGTGTTTGTTTTTTGGAATGCATGAACTGATAATGTGTAAGAGTGCAATATTTTGAATAGTTCAGTATACATTTTTCTTCCTAATACATGTACAGTAGAACCCAGATATCTCGACGTCTCTTAACTCGACTTTCGGCTTAAGTCGACTTAATTTGCAATTCCCGACTTTTTCTCTATACAGTATTACTACGTCGACATCCATTAAGTCGACATTTTTTACCTCTCTTTTCTCTTATGTCGA
>JAUELK010087131.1:0-12354 GCA_031471215.1 Gastropteron pacificum | reverse complement strand
GAGAGAGAGAGAGAGAGAGAGAGAGAGAGAGAGAGAGAGAGAGAGAGAGAGAGAGAGAGAGAGAGAGAGAAACCATCTCAAGTTCACTCTCAGAAAACTGATCTTCTAAAACAAAAGCGTCAATTATTAGCCAGGGCCATTTCGCCGGGATCTCCCCCCGTGCTATATGGATCAATAGATAGGCTCACACAGCCATCATCCTAATGTAGCCTTGATGGAGACATGCACACACTTTGTCCCTCTATACCCCTACATGCTGCACAGGTCACAAGAATTGGGCCACTCTCTACTACAAGGTTTTAGAAGGCAGAATTCAAAAGGGAAATAAATGATGATAATCGAGTTATACAGCTCTTTTTTTTTCTCTTTGAGCTCACAGCGCTGTACAGCATATTATTACCACGACAGACCTGTTTCATTCCAAAGCCATGTCAACCTCCTGGGAGGCATACTGGTAGTGCTGGCTGGTCGGCACGCAGTGCTGCCCGCGCACATACCAACATTCTGACAATACTGTCTATATATAATAGTCGCGTGCCCATTTTTCACCTGGGTACATTGTCCAAGAGTACACCTGGTTGTGGATAATAACAAACTTTCAAATCCAAGTCGAATCGGTACGGCCCCGGACCTTTGACTCGCGAGGCCAACGCTCTGACCACTTCACAACCAGATCACCTTTTTAGTAAGCACATTCTGCACCGAATCTCCGATTTTATGCCCAAACGGACTCCAATAATAGGGAAAATGGCCGTCATCTTGGAATCAACATGGCGGCCATAGAGTGGCATTAAACAAATAGAACCAACCCCAGTTTGAAAGTTCAGGTTGTAAAAATTCTCAAAAACATTGGTTCCAAAAATGTAGCAGAAACACCCCCTAGACTCTACACTACAAACGGAAATTGAAAATCATCGAGTTCTTCAAACAGTATCGTTGAAACGATCGATTAGTTCTTAGAAATGTAAACAAATCACATCTGCTTGACTCCCCCCCCCCCTCTCTCTCTCTCCTTTTTACATCAACTTAAGTAGCATATTCATTCAGTTTCTTGCGACACACAATTGATTTCAAATATTTAAAAGGCACCACCCCTCCGCCTCCTTGTTTGACAAGCATACATGATTTATCTACATTGAATCAGGCCAGTATTTGCTGCTGACACTCTGAGATCTGGGTATCCTAAATGTTTAATGGTTTCAGTAAACATGGCATCATTTTCTTTCATTGATTAGTTAATCTATGTCAAGATTGTCAAGACTTCCCTTGAAAGACTTGTTGACTCTTTGCAAGCATTGAATATTACCTTGCTTGTATTGTACATAGTGAGAAAGAAGCCGAAATTGACGAGTAGATCAGTAGGCTACTACAAAGCCAATGTTTGACTCAATACAATATGTAGATTAATATGAGTCATGTTTTCAAAGCTTCGATATAAGTGAGATTTTTCAACTTTAGTTTCCATTCACGAGGATGTCATTGCAGTCACTTGTTGTATACAATCAAATTGAAGAATTATATAATCTAGTACTCATCCTAACAATCAGGCTGTTCCTCCATAAGCGTAAAACAATTCATACAGGCAGATGGAGTATACCTCGAAATACATACACTTCTAGATCTAATCTTTAGGCTAACAAAACATCCAACGGTAAGGGACTCCACAATGAAGATGGTCGGCGTCGTGGAAAGTTCCAACTCTTCGCCCTATAGTAACGAAACGACCGAAGATGGAGGAGCCCAGTTTGAAAATCTGATCCCACCACATGTGTTTGAAACTGTTTTCTTCATCAACCACAGTATTGTAGTTGTATTGATAAGCTTAGTAGGCATGATCACAAACACTATCAACTTGATTGTGTTCCGAAAAATAGGGTTTTCTGAGGTCGTCAACATTAGTCTTTTCTCTCTAGCTCTGTCTGATTTATTCTCACTTACGACTTCTGCGTGGAATGGAATCATGGTGATCCCGTACTGGAGGAATGTGGACTTGCCTTTCAATGCTGCAGAACTGAGCCACCTGACTGGTGGATGGCCTCACGTGATCTGTATCCGGGTCACTGGTTGGATAACTGCGCTAGTTTGCTTTGAGAGATTCATGTGTATTGCTAGACCCCTGGAAGTGAAAACGATTTTCACACCTCTACGTGTGAAGGTTATCATTGCACTTATCTACGTGTTAAACCTGGTGCCTCCACTTGCGATAGTGGCTTACACGCATAGACTGGTTTGGAGCTCTGTCGACAACGCTAGTTTCCTATTCATAGTTTTCAGTCCTGACAGGGCAGAAGTTGAAGGGATAGCCAACATTTTTACACAGAATATCTCCCCACTTTTGACTTTTGTCATGGTTGTAGCACCGACAGTAGGCCTTGTGGTGAAACTCAACGAGAAGAAAAAGTGGAGGGATTCCGCAGCCGCGAAGACAGACTCTGTGAAAACCTCAGGGACATCCAAGGATTCCAGAGCCGCTAAAATGGTGACCATAGTTTCTATAGTTTTCATTGTTTGCTTCACACCAACAATCATCGGGTTTGTTGTGTGGGTGGTCTTACCAACAGACTTTCACTGGACCGGACGCTATTTTGATGTATTTCTACTGTTTTTTAGCTTTACCTTTCTTCTCGAAGCCATCAATTCTAACGTGAACTTTTTCATTTACTACAGAATGAACTCCAGGTTTAAAAAGACATTCAATGAACTGGTGAATGCGAAGGTACCGAATTAGTAGTAGTGGTAGACTCATTTGGTTAAATTTTAAAGTTAATTTTGTGAATTCAAATCCATAAGTCTTCATCTAGGTAGTAGAAGTTTGGATAAACTTCCAAGTCAATTTGTTAAACACAGATCTGTGAGTCTTCACCACATCTATGGTTGGTCTCATATCATCATTCAAACTTTGCTCTGCTTTGCTTTGTACTCTGGATGTTGGCGATTTGGTGGGTCAACTAAGTTTCCTTTCAATAGACTATTCATAAAAGTGGTGCTCAAAATAAATGTTTTCAACAAAAGTATAAGTCGAATAAAGTTCTTAAAGAATCCAAAACATAGGGTACACAACCTATCATAACTCCCACGTCCCCCCAAAATATTATGGCCCTTAGGCGATGCTCTGTGGCGATTGCGTGTTGGCTTCAGCAAAAAACGGAGCTCATAACACTAAGGCAAATGTCCATGAGAGTGGATGAAGAGAGTGTATACAATACAATACAATACCATGATTAAACACACAAAACAACAAGGACCAGGATTTCATAATCATTCCTCCCAGCCTCACACACACATCCCCGTTACACCATCCAATCCCCCCTTATTACACAGTTCTACGGGAAATTAGTCCAACTCCATTTATAACAGATATTCCATCACAGATACAGACACAATTGACGTATTGATCCAATCAACAATGCTGTCTCTATGAGGACTGATAACATTTTAAAAGGTTATCATGGCGGAACCGGCAATGATAGCAGTATCAAGTGGTCTAGTCTTTGATTCATTATTTCTACCGTAAAGCCCCTAAAGCGATGAACCCATCTGAGATTGGACACAATCTCTATTCAAGACTCATCAATTCGGTCTGAGACTATAACATCGTAGTTCAGACACTAGAGCAGTGTGATCATGGGAACAAAACGCCTGGACACAATACGCCGAAGTAATTTGCCTACCTACGGAAGAAGTAATCACCCATTAAGGCAAACACTCTTTTGAGTTGGTTGGTTTTTCCCCGATTCATTAACGCAGAATCCTCATAATGTCTTAGAGTCTAGGGATGGGAGAAGTTCTTCTCTTTCTCCTTGTTATCTAAAGTCTCCGGTGTCTCCTTGTAAGAATCAATAGATTCTCGAGTTTCTCAGACATCGTTCGGTGAATTAGCTCCCTTGAACATCCGGAGAATGGGCTATTCGTAAGGTCTGAAGTAGTGGTGAGTGAGTGGGGGAGGAAGAAGACGATGAGGAGGGAGAGAATTGGGATAAAGAGGGAAAGGAAGGTGGTGCGGAGATAGAGGAAGGTGATGAGAGAGAGGATTGTGATGAGGAGAGAGAGGATCGGGATAAAGAGGGAAAGGAGGTGGTGCGGAGATAGAGGAAGGTGATGAGAGAGTGGATTGTGATGAGTAGGGAGAGGATTGGGATAAAGAGGGAAAGGAAGGTGGTGCGGAGATAGAGGAAGGTGATGAGAGAGAGGATTGTGATGAGGAGGGAGAGGATTGGGATAAAGAGGGAAAGGAGGTGGTGCGGAGATAGAGGAAGGTGATGAGAGAGATGATTGTGATGAGGAGGGAGTGGATTGGTATTTGGAGGGAAAGGATGCTGATAAGGAGGTAGATGAGGGTGATAAGGAGGTAAAGGAAGATAATGAGGAGGTAGAGGATTGTGATTAGGAGGTAGAGGGCGGTGATGAGGAGGAAGAGGAAGGTGATAAAGAGGGAAACGATGGGGAAGATAACGAGTTGAAGGGGAAAGAGGAGATAGCGGAGGAGGTGGAGTGGGAAAAGAGGGTGACGATAACAATGAAGAGAAAACAGAAGATGAGGAGCTGGGAAATGATGAGGATGCCGATGAGTAGTGGTTGGGCGAGGGAGGTGGAGATGGAGGTGGATGTGGAGGGGCTCCAAACCGATTTGATAATATTCCTGTTAGAATTCTTTGAAATAGAGACTACACATTGTCAGGACCACTACAGTCTCCTTGACGATTATTGTGAATTTCATTGACATTGTCATTGCCCGAATGCTAGTTTCATCTACCTAGTTTACAATTTGGATCAAGGACATTGACCGCATAGAACATTTCTGGTTCTAGATCCATTTCTCTATACTGACAATACAAAGATTGCCTGGTCTAGATTTATCACATCGTATAAATCTAAAATATTGTCTTTCCCATTCACATCTAGTCATTTATATTTTAGAACGTTGTCAGTTCAGATCTAGGGCCAACTTAATCAGAGAATTCAATAAATTCCAATTTCTCTATCCAATTTGTATCTAACCACATGTACTTCTCGTAGGTACAACTGACTATTTTTAAGACCGACGAAGGAGCCTTACCATGTGTTATGCCATATGTGATTTTGAATACAAATTGTGAAGCCATAGAGACATGAAATCTTGTGCAACCGAAGTCAAAGGCTGAAGGTAGTGTCTATGAAAGTCAGCCACCGTGCAAAACAAAATATTCAAGTTATCAAAAAAAGGGCGATGACTTTTCAGCCCACCCTCGTACATTCTAGAGCCTTGTTCGATCTAGACCTAGATCCTACAATTCACATGCTGGATGAGTCAACCTGTTGTCTAGCAGAGCTATCTGAGTGTATTGAGGGAGTGGGGAACCCGAGATGTCTGCTCAGGTCTCAGCTTGTTTGCTCTCTCTGGGAGGAAACTGGCGGCCATGGCGTCTCCGGTTGCCCCGGGAAACAAGGGGACACCACTCCGGGAAAGCTCCATGAAGGAGTGGCGCGGCCATATTGTGTGGACTTAATGTGGCCACGTACATGCAGATTGGATATCTTACACTTCGTGTATAGGGGAAAACACACACAGATATACGCTGACTTCAACTTGGTTTACGTTGAGTCATAACTTTGTTTTACGCTGGAACTAAGATTCTTGTAATATTTTGTGATACCAAGTACGAAGTTTCAATGAGAGAGATCGACCCTTTCTCAGCGTTTAGTTTGAACGGCGCGAAGCCATTAATTTTATTCAGTTTTCCACAGTCTGTCTGGGAGACAGGAAAACTTTTATTTCAAGCATAGAGTCTTGAAAGACTACAGGGGCCAATCCAAAAAGCCAAAGAGAGTGAGTGATAAGGAGATACGTTATGAAGAACTACATTGGAAGCAATAGATTAAGCTAAATAAAAGACAATGGCAGAAGGATTATTCATAGAAATAAACAAATCAAAACAATAATTAAATCCTCAAACAAAAGCATGGTCAAAACAAAGAAGCCCCTCTATCAAAGAACACAAACTCTTGAGGGGAAAAAAAGAAGCAAGAAGAGTTTTCTTATTGAAACAAAATAAATGACGTCATCGGCCTTCCACCATGCGTCCCCCCCCCCCCCCCTTTCATGCTCCATCTAGAGTCTGTCATTACCATGTCAAGGGCGTGTCGAGGCTTCTCCCATTGCTTGTGTCCAATGTAATCAGCCGGGCAGGCACTAGTAGGGCCGCCCCTGGATGCTGAGACCCCTATGGCTTCCTACGTTAGCCTCTCATCATGGGCGTCGCCTGCCTTCCACAGCTGGGTGGGGCAAAGTCGTTTTTGGCCGGAACGACACGAGCTGAAGTCAGCTGTTGTGCTGATGGTGATTTGATTAACGACTTCAAGAACCAGCCATGTTGTCTTGTAAAGCTTTCTTAATTATTACATCATGAAAAAACACAACCAATCATGCAAACTGGTTTAATTCCTTTCTTCAAAATAACGACATTAAAAGACACCTATGCTGTTGATGGTCTAGTTAACTTCAAGAATCACATATTTTGTAATGAAACATTACATGTAATTCTATCTTCTCGTATGATACGTTTCATTTTTGTTTTCTCCTTTACTTCTCTGGCCCTCCCATACGTAAATGACTCATTAAGCTGTACGCTTATGTAATTTACAGTCAACTCAAGCAGCAATATGGACAAACACATATTACCCCAAGTTCCTCTTATACGGAGAATGATGTCATGTAAATGCTTATGTGACGGATACCCACAAGATAATAAAAATGCTGCACAAATTGTTTAATCTAAGAGTTCTGTCATAAAAAAAAGGGAGGTTTCGAAAAACAAATCAAAACAAAAGAAAAACAAGACATACATGTTTGTTTAACTTCTCTGCTACTAAAAATGAGCTTTTGTAACGGATATTCCACAACAAGAGATAATGAAAAAATCTTCTTATGTATGTAGTAAGGTTTCTCTTACAATCTCGAGGTACATTTTATTGACTATCAATCTGTATGTAATGAATTTTGTTTATTTTATGATATTAAAATCACCCCCCCCCCCCACACACACACCTACATGAATTCTGTGCAAAGATCTGTAGAAAGCATCTGTCATAACTCATAACTTGAAGGAAAAATGATCTTATCTGTTTTTTCTTATTGTCTATAAAACAAAGTCTCGACTTCCCACATCCTCCCACTCGTAAATCATGTCTGTGCAAAGTTGCAATCTGATGTAATCAATATGCCCCTTTAGACACACAATAGCTGCAAAACACATTCTCGTGTCATTCTAAAGTGTATCTTATCATTTGAGAGAGCATCGCCCAAATGGCAATGACAAGCATGTTTGCTTAACTTCTAAAATCCTCCCACCCCTACATGAAACCTACATCAAGGTGTATATTAAGCTTACCTGTGATGGATATCTATTGGAGGAAGATGAAAAAATGATCTTATCCCAATTTCCTCCTCTCATTTAACAGTAACTTTTTATAGAGCTTCCCCATCATCGTAACATCAAAGACAACTTCTGTGCAGACACCAAATCACTGCAGCATCTAATGAAGGGATTTATCTTGAACACAAACATGATCCAACGCAAATTACACGGATAAGAACACTCATTGAAGATATGCCCGCTCATTCAGTCAAACAAACGTGAAAAAGATACACCAGCGTCCGTGTAAGAGGGGTTTAAAAGGGGAAAATAAATAAAAATGAGATGAAATGAAATGAAAGTTTTATCGAGCAGAAAGCGTCTATCTTCTAAAGAAGAAACTTTAATCATTTCCTGCGTACAAAAAAGTGAATGTCATCTCAAACCAGGTGAGATCGAACGCTGTCTCATTAAATACACGGTTTGGTTTGTGAGGCATTGACGGGTGAAAGAAAGAAGGAAAGAAGGGGGGGGGGGGGGGGGCGAGAGAAAGGAAGAAAGGAACAAAGAAAGAAAGAAAAAGAGGAACAAAGATAGGAAGAAAGAGAGGAAGAAATAGAGGAAGAAAGAGAGGAAGAAATAAATGAAGAAAGAAAGAAAGAGAGGAAGAAAGAAAGAAAGAAAGGAAGGAAGAAAGAAGGAAAGAAAAGAGAAGAAAAACAGATGAATAGAAACTAGAAGGAAGACAGTGAGTGAGTGAGGGAGGGAGGAAGGAAAAGGAGGGAGGGAGGGAGGGACGAGAGACAGAAAGAATGAAAGAAGAAAGGACAGAAAGGTAGACAGACAGACAGAAAGAAATAAGGAAGAGAGAGAAAGAAATGCTATGATCAAAGGCGCTGGGGGCGTTCAACCAACGTTAAACCTGCAATGATCACAACCAATTTAAACATGACATATAATACCTCTGGGACAAGCAATCGATTTTAAAGGAATTCTACAAAACTGCGCCTTACATGTACATAGGTGATTCACACAGAGCTTGTCTTGTCTGACAAAGTAAATATTTGACGTAGAAAGAACAGAAATATGCACACACAAAAGGGTTTTTATGAACGGTGCATTTAAGACAACAACAGCAACAACAACAACAACAACAACAACAAAAACCAAATAACAAAAGTAGGAACACAAGCGGCACCACACAAACCAACAAAACAACCATCCACAAACAGAAGCAAGAAGCATTAATAAATCCTAAGCCTAAATTCATTAAGGAAAATGACAAAATCCCTATTGTTGAAAACGTGTCCCTTCTATGCGGAGAATAAAAAAACCTTGATTAAATCAAGTGACCAAATTACAGGGATAATTCTCTGAACAAACAGTTTAGGACGAAACGAGCATTCTTGGAATAGCTAAGACCTCCATTCAACACCTTGAACTCCCGCCGATATGGCGTTTACTCAAGGAATAAACCAAAAACAAATGAATGGAAAAAAAGATTTCGAAACCAAACTCAACAATAGAATTAGAAAACTTCTATTGAAAATATTAACGACAAGAAAGAGGATTACTGATAATATGCTTGAAAAATGTCTGAAAACAACGAGTGATTGAAATTAGCTTTTCTTACCAATAGCCTTAATTTACATTTCGATTAAGTACACATTTCATAGTAGGTGAGCGTATCCCGATTGCTTTTCGTTATTAGAACATTATTGCATCGTTTATCCCCCCCCCCCACCCCCGTTTATTTATTTCAGAGACATTGCCCCCCCACCCTCCTCCCCCCCGTTTATTCGATACCTCAGAGTGTTGTGATTAAGATGACAAGAATTTGTCCTAAAACCAAACTGAAACATACTTGCAAGGGGAGAAGGCTTTAAAAGATTTCAATTTTGATCTTGTCGGGCTGATTCAGAATCTAATCAAAGTCTGTTGTTTTAAAAGGAGAAAAAAGATTGAAAGCTACTGTCGAGAAAGGTGGGACGAATTAGTAAAAGAATAATAATAATAGCCGATTTATATAACGGTTTTTCTCATCGAGCTCAAAGCGCTTTACATCATAGTATTACCCCGAAAGACCTGTTTCATTCCAAAGCCATCTCAAACTCCTGGAAGGTATACTAGTAGTGCTGACTTATGGCGCATAGTGCTGCCTGACCGGCGCCCATACAAGCATTCTGACAAGATCGGTCACTGTCTAGGTGAGGTGAGAAAGTCGTGACAAAGTACCTTTTCCAAGAGTGCACCTGGTGGTAGATACGAACATACTCTCGAGTCGGCACGGCCGGGGATTGAACCCCGGACCTTTGACTCGTGAGCCCAACGCTCTGACCACTTCACCACCAGATCACACACAGCATTCTATTTTATTTAGAGCAGAAATGCTCTTGAATATGATCATTTCGTTAGTTTTTTCTTTGAACCCTTTTCTACGAACTATGAAATTCCATATAAGCTTAATATGCCCGAGGTAAGATGCAAAATGTGAGCCATACATTGGCATTCAGAATCCACCTCGGGTTTAACCGAGTTGATATTATGTTGATATTGTGTTGATATTATGTTGATATTATGTTATATCGAGTTGATATTATGTTGATATTGTGTTGATATTATGTTAATATCGAGTTGATATTATGTTATGTAGAGTTGATATTATGTTATATCGAGTTGATATTATGTTATATCGAGTTGATATTATGTTATATCGAGTTGATATTATGTTATATCGAGCTGATATTATATTATATCGAGTTGATGTTATGTTATATCGAGTTGATATTATGTTATATCGAGTTGATATTATGTTATATCGAGTTGATATCATGTTGATATTATGTTGATATTATGTTAATATCGAGTTGATGTTATGTTATATAGAGTTGATATTATGTTATATCGAGTTGATATTATGTTATATCGAGTTGATATTATGTTAAATCGAGTTGATATCATGTTGATATTATGTTGATATTATGTTGATATTATGTTGATATTATGTTATATCGAGTTGATACTAAGTATATGATGAACATAGAAGAAATAAATCCACAGATCGCGTTGAAGTGATGAGAAAACATGTTTTCAATCAATTGAAATAAGCTCAAGCAGATCGTGTTCAAATTCAGCTTCTCCGTGGACTTATCTTTGGTGTGATTAATGAGGTGTGGTCGGGTGAAACAAATCCTCTTGATCTTCAACATCATCAAGACGATGTCATTAATACCTGGCTGGGAAGTATCATTCTAAAGTACAACACGTCTTTACTGTGGTATCATCTTGCTTAAGCCTTCGATTTGAAGTGTGTTTTACATTGTACACATGCATATATTATTTGTATATTATGATCTTTGTGTATTATCTGTATGTGCACGTTATATTTCATATCGTTGTGCCTTTGATTGACATGTGGGCCAATGGCCTAGAAAGTCTATAATAAACTTCATTGATTCATTCATTCATCATCTACTTTATGAACAGCAGACAAGAAGAAAAGTAAGGTCTTTGGATCAAATATTAGTTCGACTTACGACAAAACACGCTATTCAGATTTTCTGTTACCTTATGCATCAAGCTGTCCTATAAGTCCACATAAAACTAAGTAGCTTAGCGTTTTGACAGTTTTCATGTCCGGTGAAACGTAGTTTCAAGCTACAGAAACAAAGCCATTCATCATCCGGGTAGACTTGGATACAATTTGACAATTTGATGTGTATTTGGTGGCAAAGTAGTCAGCGCATTGGTCTTTTGAGACAAAGGTCCGGTGTTAGAATTCCGGCCGTGCTGACTGAGATAACTTTCTTATCCACCACCAAGTCTTAGTGTACTCTTGGACAAAAAGTACTTTGTCATACAATTACCAGGTGTAAAATAGGTACACGACTATAGGCAGTCCTTGTGTTAGCATAGGCGCCGACCAGGCGGCACTATCATTTTGCGTCCCAGGAGATTGATATTGCTTTTGAATGAAACAGGTCGTCTGTCGGGGTGAAACTGTGCTGTAAAGCACTTTGAGTTTGCTGTAGAGCGGGGGAAAGCGCTGCATAGGTCAGCTTTTTATTATGTTGATGAGTAGTTTAAAACGGAAGAAACAAAGCCATTCGCTAGGGAAGTTGAGGGGCTTGAAGGATTGAGAAAGGCTTCAAGAATAATGAAAACTCAATGTTGAAATATCTGAAATAGATGAAAACGAACCAGCTCCTCAGAAAAATTGGACATTTCAAGATTTGTGACATTTTCTTTTCAACACGTCAGACGGAGCAGTGGAGCCATAAATAGGCATCACATGATTTGTTGAGCAGTCGTGGAGGCACGGGGGAGGAGAGAGAGTGTGGGTGTGAGAGAGAGAGAGAGAGAGAGATATAGATAGATAGAGAGATATATATATATATTGAGAGAGAGAGACAGAGACAGACAGAGACAGACAGAGACAGACAGACAGACAGAGACACAAAGATAGAGACAGGGAGATAGAGAAAGGGGCGGGAGTGGCGGTGGGGGTGGGGTGGGAGCTTTCCAAATCAGAGATGAGTTCTGGGCATCTAAAAAATGAAGACTACAAAAAAAAAAGAAACAAGATTGGATGTAGGAAAAGAAGAAGGATACCCCCCTAAAAAAAGAAGAGAAAAAAAGAAGAAAGAAATCCTTGGCGATTAATCAGATCGAACTTAGCGAAATCTGCAGGTTCTGCGATTCCCTAAGAAACCCTTTAAAAGCTGAGGATGTTGCTTAAGAGACGGAGCGATTTTCGTGTGTGACATTTTTACCAGGTACTTTGTCCTCGTGCTTACGTTGATCTGGAACCTCACGTTATTTCTGGTTTGGAAATGGGGGGTTACGTTTGGGAGGGTGTGGGTGGAGGAGCTGGGGTGTGGAGAGGGGGATGGTAGGGGGGGGGGGTGAGAGAGAGATGAGAGAGAGAGAGAGAGAGAGAGAGAGAGAGAGGTTGGAGATGGAGAGAGAGAGAGAGAGAGAGAGAGAGAGATAGAGAGAGAGAGAGAAAGAAAGAGAGACAGAG
>JAUELK010087020.1:0-12354 GCA_031471215.1 Gastropteron pacificum | reverse complement strand
AGCAATAAAAACACCCAACTAAAAGACAGATGCTTAGCTGACTTAGCAAGTTATCTGATTATGCAAATGAAACTTTGTGACATCTTGCCAAGGTAAATATTTAGAACTTCTTGTTATACTTTAATTCATGCCACAACCAACCTTGTTGTGGGCTAACTAACTTCACTGAGTGGAAGAAAAAAAGAAAGATTTGTAAAATGCAATCAAGTAAAGCCATAAAGTACATCCAAGGTAATGTATTTTGTATAATGATGATAGTGATAGGCACACCTTGTCAGTAGAAATACATGTACATGTGAAAAGAACACCGGGACATATTGTATGCAGATGCTTGTGTGTGTATGTGTGTGTGTGTGTGTGTGTGTTTGTATACTTTGCATGAATTTTAAACTCTGGAAACTAAAGATACTTTTCACATGAATCGTACATGTATAGATATCCGGTACATAGTAATACATACAGTAAAAGAATGACAAAGGTGTTTGAAGGTTTGAAGTAACAAAAGAAAATGTCCATGTTTAACTTTGGGAAATAACCAACACAATTACTTCAATAAGGGTGGGTTAAATGAAAAAAAATACCTAACATTTAACAAGACATAATGTGTATATTATGATTTTAATTGTAAAGTAAATTGTCTTTACATGTATGAATGTTCCAAGTCCTAGTACTAAAATACACTCCAACATATTTGGAAAAAAGTCTCATCTAGGTGATGAATACCGTATTAATCCTCAGTGATTTAAAAAGTTCTTGCCTGTGATAATAAACTTGAGCTTGGGTAATGTTTTTTAAACCATCCACAAATAAAGTGTAAGAAAAGCCTTCCAAAAGTCCATGCAGAGTTCAAATCAAGAATCTTGGACCAATCAATGAAGGTGGCATCTAAGAATAATCTTATCTGCAGGTATAATGGAACATTTGCACTCAAACACACTTGTCAAAAGATATAAGAAATGATAGTAATGATACTCTAAAACCTGGGTAGCCTACTAGAAAGCCTTCTCCGTTTTCACAAGGAATCTAGAGGCATGAGTCAAGTTTTTCAAGAGGGACTTACTGTTGGCACATTGTTCCTGTGATTGTGCAACGCAGTCACAGAAACAATACCAGGGTGGATGGTTGTTCTATGTAATGCCGTCTTCAAATTTATAATGCCCATATTGATACAACATTCAGACATTTGTGGTTAGTTACAGAGACAAATGATTTACGACTGAACCAGACATATCACACCATTTTCTGCTCGAACAGATGGCATAGATTAGTCAAAGAAATCTCAAAGTTGAGCACAATGTGCAATTCAGTCATTCAAATTAAGAAAGCAATTTTTTAAAAGGGAAAAATGAAAGAACAAAGCATGATTGCTTATTAATACAAGCTTCACTACTCTGAATATCCTGAACAAAAAGTCTTCAACAAAATGACAATTCTGTCAAAGTGGCATTCATGAAATCAGTCAAACAATCTGAAAACCTTTGTCTGAGCAGAGGCATGTGCACTCAAATGAAAAATGTTGCTATGATAAACAGAAAAGTTAAACTTCTGATAGCCCAATACATGTAGTAGTAGTAAGGTGGAGTCCTGACGAATGGGTGTGAAATGTTAAACCACTCCTCAGAACCATGGAGTTCATTGAGGTATTAAAATTAAACAGATACAACACACACATATTGACATAAAACAACAGGAAATGTTGATGAAAGTCATCAGGGATCATGTAAAAACAATTGAAAAAGATATATGATGAATAAAATATTCAGACATGATGTATCCAGGAAGAGTTCAAACAATAAACAACATCTTTCTTAATTAAAACGAAAGAATTAAAGCACTCGACGAACATAAATATTGCAGGCTTACTTAGTAGAGATAGTACATGATAATACCAGACATCAGATGAAATGATTGCAGGAAAAGTGAAAATAGGCAACACCTTCATGTAATGAAAGAAGGCAGAATTCAAGCACTGAACAGAAATATTTTACTACATGTTGTAGTAGAGAAAATAAATGATAATGATACAAAAACAAAACATAAAGTGCTAATAGGAAGAGTTTAAACAGCAGGAAATATCTTACATAAAATGAAATAAATAAAAGAATTGAACAGAAATGTACTTCAAGTTGAATAAGTTGGGAGAAAGTTACATAGCCTCTTACTATTGAACACTTTCCATTGTGAACTCAACTGGAGCATAGTACATTTTAAATCAAACAATCAGATTAACAACAAATGCTATTATCATCTACATATATAAACAAACATTACATGATAAGGCAATAGATGATGGTGAAGCCATACTACTACTACTACTCTGTCTTATCTTCATTGAAATATCTCTTTTGAGTATCTAAGTATGCATGTACATGATTTTTCTCTTTCCTTGGATAGATAAGAAAACTATTATCAGAATCATGCTACCATACTAAATAAAATAAATCAAAAGACACCAAAGACAAAAACAAAAAAGACATTGATGAAGTCTAGTAAAATATGAAATTCTGAGATTGTTTTCTTGTTTTAAGCTGGAATGAAATTGAAAGGCCCTTGAAGAAACAAAATGTTTACCTATGGTAGTAAAGAGTGCCATGAATGAGTAGAGCATTGGAAATTCACAAAAATCAAATTTCAAAATGATGAATCATTGCATGTATTTTTACCACCATGTATGATTATGAAAATTGCTTGAATACGAAATGTCCTTAACTTGCATAATCATAAAATATAAAATGAAAAACTGAAACAAATTATCAAGACTTTGAAACATGACAGTTTTTTCCTGACAATCTCAATCAAGCTTAGCCCCAAACCCCAAAACTTCAAAAGTTTTTGAAGCCTTGCGATTGCCTCAACCTCAAAGATCATCTGGAACATCAAAAACCCCACCATGGGCTTGAGACAGGTGACTGTAACATTTCTCTACACTTTCTGCAATGGCCAAGCAGAGCCAACAAAAGTGTGTCCTACATGCGAGACATGTCATATGGTTACAGCCATACACCTTCTCCACTGGCCCGCCACACCCAGGGCAAGCTTTCCTGCTTGCAGTGTCCTCACTCTGCCATTTCTTCAGGTCAGCCTCTGCCTGGGCGGAGCCCGCTACGGCTGCACAAGGAATTCCTAGATGAGCAGCTGCATGGCAAGATGTGCAGGTGTGAGCTCCACAACTTGGGCATTCAAAGTGACCACCGTCACGGTTCTCAGTGACTGTGTAAGCCACTGGGCAGTCTGGAGTTGGGCAAAACCGGCAACGATTGGCGTGGCGATTCACATATGAGCTTACAGCTATCTGGGCCAATTTGTCAAAGGAAATCCAATTGTTCTTCACAAACAACTCAAAATCCTTCAATACTATGGGTGCATCACAGGAGGCACAGTTAAGAGGCATAGTGTTGCTCTGGGCTAACTGTATAACTTGGGCCTTCATGCACTCTAGACAGTAGGTATGGCCACAGGCTTCTAGCCTAAGCATGTCTGTGGTATTCTCTATCTCTGTCAGGCACACTGAGCACTCTGGCAGCTCCAAGGACCTTGTCTCAACAGTGTGCTGCTGCAGTAGACCATCTCTCACTGTGTCTATCAGAGCTTGGCATGCCTTGATGGCTTCTGAACTGCCTGTCAGAGAGAACTGATGTTTCCTGAAGTCCACTTTGACATCTGCCACACCAGACTGAGTGGCCAAATCCTCCATCATTGAGCCATAAGTAGTCATCAAAGCTTTGAGCAAACCTTTGGGCTGGCTTGGACCAGTCAGGACCACTTGTTGAGTGTCCTCAGGTTTAGACTTTTTCAGAAAGTCTTCAACACAGATCACAGCAATATCGACATCCCTGTCAGCTCCATGCAAGTTCACCGTTTGCTTACGAAGATCCATAACTACCTCAACCTCTAAACGGGATTTGAGCGATTGCAAAAACTCTTTGCCTGTTTGAGAGAAGAAGGCATTGTATTTGTCGTCATCCTTGAAGCTGATGAATCTACCTTCTAAGACTTGGACAAGAATTTCTCGACCATGAATCATTTTGTCCTCCTCTGAACATTCAAGAGTAATCAAGCAATCCCCACTCTTTGTGCTCTTTTTGTTTGTTTCAATCCCTGAATCTTGCAAGGTTTTCAGAGCTTTGTCAATTGGGGCTGAACAGGCATTCATCACAGCCTGCTTTACATTAAATACTGCTCTCAGTCGAGGTGTCAGTACAGCTTGATGACCTGATACTCTTAATGAGTTCTTCACAGACTTACATACATCCAACCCAGTCCTTGTCTGTCGAAATTTGATCAATCCTTTCTGATAAACAACCTTTTCATTTCTCAGAGGAAACAGATCAATCTCAAAATCCTCCTCAGGAATATGCTGTTGCAGAGACCTTGACAGCTCAGCCTTGTAGAGAGCTATTTCTCTGTCAGATGGAAGACTCACCTGTTGTCGATTGACGCTCACGAAAAAGTCTTTCTTCTCGTTTGCCTCATATTCCAGATGTCTCAAAAGCTCATCTAAAATGTCTTCCTCTCGCATCTCTCCAACATTTCTGATCAGCAAATCATCTCCCTTTCTGTTTTCTTCAACACTGCAGTCTTTACCTTTGATTGACACATAAGCTCCTGTAAGCCGCTGTCGAGCAAGCGGTGGACATTTTATGAAAGCAATGCCCAGTCCTTTGGCTGGTCTCCTACACCAGGAGATGCGAGCAGTGAAAGAGTACTTCTTTGTGTTGCCAAGAACTGCCACAATGTCTTCATCAGCCTGCAAAGCAGACACAGCAGTAGCAGCCTCTGAGGGACATTCAAACTTGACAAAACCCCAGATATTGAGGGACTTCCAACACTCAACTATCTGAATGGTCCTGAAAGACTCAAACCTTGCAGCAATCTGCTCTGCTGTTGTTCCTTTAGACACTTTCTTGATGAGCACAGTGTTGCTCTCCCATGGCATGAGGACACAGGAGGCCTCTCCTCCTTCGCCAAGAACAACACGACATCCAGAGTCTTGATCTATGGTGCCTTTGTTTGTCAGGGCAAGTTCTTTTTTACGCAACCTCAACTCCTCTACTGTGGCTTTCTTCAAGTTGTTTAATTTATCAGCAAACTCTGGTAGCATTATTGGTGATGTGGACAGAACTTCTAAGCTGCCCATGTCCCTATCAGCTTCAACTACGACAGTCTTCATGCCTGCATTGCTGAGATCATTCTCAAGTGCTCTCAAATGGCAATACCTTGGCCCAACAAGGGCTCTCAAGACAGTTGGCCCTGCTAGGAGTTTGAAGACCTTTTCAATTTTCATGTTGGATATTTCTTCAAGGTCCATAGGCAGTTTGCCAGAATTGACAGCATCATGAATCCATTCTTCATCCACAACAGTGAGACCCTTGACAAAGTCTCTAGATGTCTTTGTTAGCTCAGTGTACACAGCCCACTCAGGCTGGTCCTTGGACAGGCAGGATGAAGGGTGTACATGTACTTGCTTCTGTGCACTCACAGCAAAGTAACCAGCTTTTGCATGCCCAAGGTAGTGACAAACTGAACTAACATTGGCTTCAAAAATGATCTTTCGCATTTGGCTAGTCCAGTCAGGAGATGAAGAGAAAGTTCTAGGCATCATGAGATGAAGTTCCCTCTTCAGAATTAGAGCTGTTTCAGACACACTTTGATTTGTGAAACGGAGGATTTTGTAATTAATGCTTTTCTTAGAGCACCATTTGGACTGATCCTTCTTGTCCACTTGAGTCCAAGCTTTGAACACCTCAAGACAAGTGAAGGCATCGCCATAGGGAGAGCCAAACTCAGTCTGACTAAGAGCACATTTCTGAGTATCGGATTCTGACAAGCCACGATAGAAAACATTGCAACCGTTGCTGATGAGTGAGGCAATGACTACAGACTCGAATAACAGCTTCTCCCGCCAGCCTTGATACACAAGGTAGCCTTGTCTGGGATCAAATGGCATCTTGGACAAGAAACGTCCCAAGTCTGTGATGCTAGACCCCTCCAGAGCCCCCAGCTCTCTTAGGAGTGCCATGGCACATTGCAAAGCCTCTGTGCTGGGAGCTTGTACAAAGTCATATTTCTCAATGTCCATCCCAAGCTCATAAAGCTTGAGCAGACCTTGTGCCAAGTGGACCCGCAGAATCTCAGGCAGAGTGTTTGGGCTCATGGCTTTATAACTAGCTAGGCTGAACAAGCGGTAGCAATGGCCACTGGAGGTTCTGCCCGAACGACCTTTTCTCTGGTCTGCTGAACTCTGGCTGATTATGTGAGTGTCCAGGAGAGTCATGTTCCTCTTGGGGTCGAACCTCATGTCTTTGGCCAGGCCTGTGTCAACTACATACTTAATACCATCAATAGTAACTGAGGTTTCAGCGCAGTTTGTGGAAAAGACGATTTTCCTCACTCCTGGCTGAGCTGGTTCAAAAACTTTCTTCTGCTCTTCTTCTGGTAACTGTCCATGTAAAGGCACACATTTGAAATCTTGGCGCTTACCTACCATCCTGCGGTGGAATTCTTCACAGCACTGCATGATCTCCACTGGAGATGTAAGGAAGACCAAGATGTCACCAGGATCCTCTTTCAAGTGAATATGCAATGCCTTCTCCACTGCTTTCATTTGAAAGTTTTCAAATTCTTGAATTTCATCATTTGCTTCATAATGAACCTCTACTGGGAACATTCGTCCTGACACTCGCAACTCTGGCAGAGTTTTGAAATACTTGATGAACAGACCAGGGTCAATGGTTGCTGATGTGATGACTATTTTCAGGTCTGGGCGGAAAGGCAAACAAGCTTTGACCATTCCCAGGAGAATATCTGTGTTGATGCTTCTCTCGTGAGCCTCATCAATGATGATGCATGAATATTGAGTGAGGTAGCGGTCTTGCAAGCACTCATTCAGCAAAGAGTGATCAGTTGAGAAAACAATCTTGGTTTTAGTGTCATTGATGTTTGACCTGACGCCTGTTTTGAACCCAACCAATTCTCCAGGCTTGCTGTCCATCTCACTAGCTACTCTATCAGCTAGAGTGATTGCTGCTACCTTCCTAGGCTGGGTGCAAATGATCTTTAGCTCCCCGGCAAGTCCGGCCTCATACAAGTACTGCACCAGTTGAGTACTTTTCCCAGATCCTGTCTCACCAAGAATGACAGTGACCTGCCTGCCTTGAACTGTTTTCACAACATCCTTGCGACGAGCATACATGGGTAGAGATTGTTTCAGCCGGGAGCACTCCAGTGAAATTTGCTTGCACCATACCATGGCACATTTTTCATTGTCTTTCAAAACCTCAGGGTCTTGAATCTTGATGAAATCTTTCAACATGTCTATCAGCTTGTCACAAGCACAGAGAAACTCTTCCTGTTGCTGTCTTGCTTCGGTCAGTTTTTCTCTGAGAGCAATCTGAGCCCCATAAGTCTCCTCACAGATGAATGAGTCAGACATTTTCTCTTCTATGACCACCAGGTCAGCTTCGAGGGCTGCCATTTTCTCCTCATGCACTTTCATGGCTGAAGACATTTGTACCTCCATTTGATGCAAACGGTCACTGTTTTTCTGTTGCACCTGTTTGACATTAACACTAGGTAAGCCCCCAACATCTTGCAGGGGTGAGAAACTGGCCCTTGTCACTACTTTATCTGAAGTCTTTTCTTTATTCAAGAGTTTCATTATCTTTCTTGCACCAGCCTTGCTTTGGCATATTACTTCACACTTAGTCAATGGTGCTGACATTTTGATTGAGTCTGAGAGAAGTTCAAAAACAATCTTCTCTTCTTTGGCAATGTTGGTTAAAAATCTAAAGACTCCTTGAGCATTGGGAAAATGCTTGGTCACTGAAATGTACACTTTGGTGGGAACCATTTCCGGTACTGACCCTTTAGTTGAAGGTTCATCAGCAAAAGGCTGTTTCTCATTAGATGCTCCAACCAGAGATTCATCCCCTTCAGAAGGCTCTCTGGACTTCTTTTCACGCTTTTCATTGCCTTCAGTGGATCCTTTGTCTTCCGAGGGTCCTAGATATTTGTACCTAACAGAGACATAAGCCTTTAACTTCTTGGTCATGACATGTTTCATCTCTTTTATCATGGCCGCCCCACTGTGGCGACCCATTGAAGAAACAAACACAGTGAACCTCCCAAATGAGTTTGTGAGCAAAATGGACTCTTCACTCAGCTTCCAAGTGAAAAAACCTGCTCGGGTCAAAAAACCTTTCATTATTGATTTCAAGGACTTTATTTCATCAAAGGAGCGATGAATTTGGTAGGAGACTTGGATTTTTTGACATATGTTTATATCATCCTCCTCTTCATGTTGGAAGCCACTCATAGTAGATCCTGCATCACTTTCATCTGACTGGTCCTCCTCTGACTCAGACTCCTCTTCACTCTCCTCATCATCTTCTGCATCCTCCTCTTCATCCTTCTTACCTTTGTTGCCATTATTATCGTTTTGGTTTTGAGAACTTGAATGTCCTCTCCTTCCCCTTTGCCAGCCTCTGCCCCTTCCCCTTCCTCTTTCAAAATGTCTCTTCTTGTGATCAGAGTCCTCTTTACTGCAGAGAGACATTGAACTCAAAGAGTGGGGAGATTCCCCAAGAGATGAACCTACAGGTAAATCAGACCAATGCTGGAGGTCTCTCTGGCTCCCTCCCTTGCCCCTCCTTCCTCTGTGGGCAGAACCCCTCCTAGCCTGGGTCTCAGCCCCTTTCTCAGAGTCCAGCGAGGAGAAATCTGACCAAGCAAGTGAAGAATGAGACCCATACACTTCACTGCGTTTCTCTCTTCTAGGTTTTGAGCTGCTGCCAGGATGTTCTTGACTTTCATGTTTTTTCTTCATGTCTGCTCTTTCAGTCACTTTGGGCTTTCCACTTTTGTCATAACTATGGCCACTCTCAGCCTGCCCACTGCCAGGATTCTTGTCTTTCCCATGTGGCTTTGATTTTGACTGATTTTGACTTTTATCTGAATGATCACCCTTTGGTTTAGCTGAAGATCTCCACACACATTCATCATAAGAAGGTGGTGGATCATGGACACTGGGATTTGCTGGCTTGTTTGGCTTTTGGGGTTTGTTTTGCTGAGGAGGAGGACCACTCTGTCTTTGAGGGGCATGAGCTCCACGGGGTGGAGGACCAGGCTGTCTTTGAGGGGCATGAGCTCCACGGGGTGGCCTTCTCCTGGCATCAGATGAGCCTGGCCGCTGCGGACCTGGCATGGAGGGTGTCCTAGGCCGTGGGCCGTCCATTAGGCCAGCAGGCCCTACGCCATGACCATGAGGGGGATGGGCAAACAAGGGAGGTGGGGGCAAATTAGGTGGTGGAACACCTTGAACGTATGGTGCAGGGTTTGAAGGTGGAGCAGAACCCTGCACTACCTGTACTGTAATTTGATAAGGCGCAGAGCCCTGTTGAGGTGGGGGTAGTACCACTGGGATGGATTGGGGCGCTGAATGACTTGGATACTGAGGTGGATAGCCATAACCCTGACCATGACCCTGATTGTTTGGGTGAGACATGGCACTTGACTAACAAGTTTTTTCTAATGATTAAAAAAAAGAGAGAGATTAGTGATACAGTCCATCTATCCTCAGTCACTAGGGTATGACTCCTTACTGCCTTATGATCAGTTTATGTAAATCCTAATATCTAAATTGAGGGAATTTGATTTCAAATAAAAAGTTCTTTTGTTTTGTTTTTACATTCAAATCACTATTGACTGTTTCAGTCCTAAATTAGAACAAAGGCTTAGCTTAGTATGTTTTCAGTGGTACTTTTAAAAACTTTGAATAATTTTGTAGTTTTGTTGATGAACGAAAAGCTACTTTTACTACTCATGACCATAAGATGATATGTCAATTTCAAAACAACCAACACAACACACTATGCAAACATACAGACAAACAGGAAAAGCTAGGAACAATTAATCATTTGAAATCAGGCAAAGAAAATGTAGAAAAGAGCACTGAAGTGTACAGCAACTGCCAAGAGCACATGTTCCCAGAAGAGGTATTAATATTAATGTATTCTCACACAACCAGACACAGTCAATTTTAACACGCCCACACCCTTCAATGGAAAAAGTAAAACAGGGCTTTGTTACAGTCACAACTCAAACATGTAACAATCGTTACTCATAAACGCTTAGGAGACAAAAGGTGCCAAAGCGTCAAAGCTTCAGTTTTGAAAAGGAACTAGTTCAAGTCAGCAATCCTCCAGACGTTGTTCTTTCTCCCAGTCCGAACAAAGTGTTGATGTTCACTTAGGAGCTCAAAGTCTTGCCAGTCCACTCTTGCTTCAGTCAATTCTGTACAGTAGGCCTAAATGATGTGAATAAAAAACAACTAAATTTGTCTTCTCTCCTGTTAAATTAGACATCTCCAATGTAATTGTTAACTAACTGGCATTCTAAATCCTTCCACAACCATCTACAGAACAAAGAATCCTAAGTACAGTGTAATGCACAAATGTGAACTTTAGCATTTTTATAACACAATGAGTGAGGAGCACAGTGGTCTCCGCCTTTACCCTGTCCCTTAGGTACGGTACTGTGGAAAAGTGGGTTCTTAGAAGTGAAAGAGAAATCCATGGTTCCTTGCATTTAAATAGTTAGTGGCAATGCGTACTTCTTACACAATGCCATTAAGTCATCAAGATTACATGTATTTGGAATTCTAAATTTAAAATCCATCCAGTTCCCTATTGATTGCTCCTGCATGAAGACTTGCTTTTGATAGTTTTATCAGTGCATATTCACTATGTGAAACTGTAGACAATTACAGGAAAAATGATACATATTCTAACAGGTTTTGGGACAAACTCTAGCGGGTTTCTAGAGCGACAATTCACATAGTAAAAATTCCATATGTTCTGGTTGTAACATAGATCAGGATTTTCTTAGGCTGCAGTTTCTTCTGTGCTAGTTTAGATAGACCCGGAGTCATGCCTTCCCGAAGTTCTGAAGACCTCAGTCCAACATGAATGACATAATCTAATTCATACATGCATATTATAAATACTAATGACTCGTTCACTTACCAAGAGTATCATATCAGTATACAATGTCTACACATTACTACATATTCACAACAATGTAGCACTGAGTAGGCCTATCGAACAAACATTATTATTTACAAAGTTGATACAATCTTGAATTCTTTTACAAGTTGAAGAGAAAAAAGAGCTGCAATTGTAACTCGTCATGGATATGACATAAAACTTACCTCTGATGGCTGATACAGAAGAAGAATGTAATAACATTTTCCACATCAGTTGTGTTCTGCTTTCCTTTCCTTTTTTCAAAGATCTGTTTGAGAGACAGAGACAAATGAACAAAGTGAAGTTTTAGATACTCAACTGCTACTGCTACAGAACAGTTGACACACACATACAACTTGTTGACATTCCCTTGTGGTGTTTGGTATCATATTAGCAGCTTCTGTTAGGGCTTTTATTTCAGCTGAGTAATTGCTGCAGTGCTTTCTTGACGGTACTGCTGCTTCTCGTCTTTCTCCCTCTGCGGTACATATAAAGGAATCCAGCTCCTCTATTTCTTGTAGTTGTAGCATTAGTAGTTGCTGAACCATCTGTATCGGCATGGATCCATGATTCTGTAGGATAGATCTCATCTATCCAGGCCAATGTTTCAGCACGCTTGGTGATGTTGTTTCGGATGGGGCCCTGGACTACATGTGGCACTTTAGTTCGTAGGTTGATGTTTATGGGGTAGTTGTAGTCCCATGGTTGTGTCAGGTCTGCTGTGTCTATTTCTGTTGTTGCTGGTAAATATATGTAACTTAAGTATGTATCAATTTCACAAGGCCTAAACTTACTTATGTTGGATAACCTTTCAAGATATAATATATATATATTATATGTAACCTAAGTATGTATCAATTTCACAAGGCCTAAACTTACTTATGTTGGATAACCTTTTAAGATATATATTATAATATACCTACATATATGTCACATGTGTGGGTGTGTAACCTAAGTATGTAATCATTTCACAAGGCCTAAACTTACTTATGTTGGTGTCCTTCCTCGTTCTGAGTTAATTTGACATAAATGAAATGACGGAGCACAAGTGAAGCCTACCTGCCTTTTCAATATGCTGCACACTGCACACACCTCCCATACCATATCAAAGCATTTAGCCTAGAAGTGGGTCTATATGCCCTTATGATCAAGATCGAGATTGGAGATAGACAGGCCTCTAGGCTATGCACTGTCCTATCAGCGCAGGAAATTACGTCATTCTTTATCCGGGCGTCCAGGCGATTCGTTAACAAAGCAAACATTATACACGTAGGCCTACTAGATCTACTGATAAGGCAAAATGCTTAACAACATGAGCGTACTTTGTACAAAT
>JAUELK010086910.1:0-12354 GCA_031471215.1 Gastropteron pacificum | reverse complement strand
TCTCTCTCTCTCTCTCTCTCTCTCTCTCTCTCTCTCTCTCTCTCCCTCTCTCTCTCTCTCTCTCTCTCTCTCTCTTCCTCCCCCTTGTCTTCATCATTAATGTATTAATTAATAGCAATAGCAGATAAACATTGGTTTAACAGTTAACATAAGACCACTCATTTCCAGTGAGCACATCTTATGTCTGTACAGCACAGATAGATACATTATGTACATGAATGAAAATATGGAAAATGACAATGATAGCAAATTGAAATGATGAACACCTTCATTAGAGGAATCATTATATGTACATTAAGTTAAATGAGACTGGAAAAGAACTCGTTATTGGAAGGCTGCGAAAAAGATTAGACGACATTACCCAAACCTTTTTAGCGTCAATGGTAACATCTTTATCAGTTCAACCTCAACACATCATGGCTACGGCTACATCACAAAGGAATTTCTTTTTCTTCTTTTTTCTTTAATACTGATATTACTCGTATCATTATTATTTCATTCTGAACTATGCTGTATCAGTATGAACATTGTACTGTAAAAAAAAAAGTGTATTTCGTAATTTGACAGCAAAGATCTGAATGTTTGATGTCTGGAACGCCTCTGAGGAAAATAGATGAAATATGAAGCTAGAAATGATTACTGTTCTAAAGAAAGTTCCTGATTATAATCTAATCAAAAAGTTATATCCCTTCTGTATGATCCATTGAGTTTAGTCTTCTATGATCTTTCTGTTTAGAAAGCTATGGTAACTACACTGCATCAGTGATATTGAAATTACAATTTAAGTTTCATCACGAAAAGTTCAAGAATGTAGATAGAGCAATCTGTAATCATAAAAAAGTGTCCACAAACAAGAGGTAAGGCAGAATTTCAGACAAGATTTCAAAACAAGTTGTGTGGAAACATTGTCAATAGTAGTATGAAGTAGGTGTACACTTTGTCTCTCTAAACAGGTACTAGCGTAAGCCACATCTGGCCTGGATTAGAGTGAACACTGCCATCCAACTACTCAGGTCCTATGTTTTGTCTTCTTTAAGCAAGGTTTCTATACGTCCGTATTGCATGACGCCTATTGACATTTCCCTATTTGTACTTGTATTTTGATTTACATGATCACACATTACACATTACGAACATATGGAAACGTAGCAGTTGAATTTCCATATAAACGTTGTTTATGCATTATGCATTAGGGATGTATGGAAATGTAGCTTTAAGAAATTGAGTCATAAATGGCTGAGTTATGTATGGTTTTTACTCGTGCGTAAGTCGCATGATTGAAGAAAGAAAAAAAACTTTAAATCACTCTCTTGCAAAATATACAGAATGAGGGTTAGACTAGTACAAGTTTAGAGAGACAAGTTGTGTACAGTCAGTCTGTCAGGCTGGAGCAACGAAGGCAAGGACATTTTCAGGTTTACAATAATCAACAACGGATCCCTTCATTCGGAATTTAATGAAGAAAAGTAAAACGAGAGAAAGAAAAAAAAAAGCAACACTGAGTCCATGTAAGAGTTTTGTTAGTAATGTTAGAATACAATCACAAAACAGGGATAACATATTAATCAGATGTCATGTAATACTAAAGTGCTGTATCTTGTTCCTGACACAAAATGACTTACAGCAGAATTGCATGACAGCTGTGATAAGTCTATTCAGAATGACTATGACAGTTTGGTTACCTATCAATGGTACATGTAGACAAAGACTACTTGAGTTGCAGTTTGTCCTATTTTTGCACTTTGCCCATTATGATGTCTGTACTGTATTATATTATGATTATACATGTATTGAGATTATATCAGAATGATAAAAAGTTAGACACTTATGATTATCAATCGACATGGGACTATTAATTAAAGGGCAAGATTGATTATCACTACTCTGAACAATACATAGCTTGCGCATATATTATAATATATTACAGCATGTATGAGCTTTTAATAAACACATTCGAACAAAGTATACCCGACACAAGCAATCCATTAACTGTCTTTTGAAGCTGCATGTTATTAAGTAATTTTTTCTCGAAATGCAAGTTTAAACTGACATGGTATATGAAAAGTCAAACACCAGAATATATCAATACAGAAAATCTTAATACTCAATACTTTTTTCAGATTTATTCTAAATACAATACATACAAGGGAAAACAAATTCAACAAAGAAAACTCTAATCGTAGACAAAACACATCTCAAGATTGAAACTACAATGTGGAGTTCAAAGCATGAACTACTTGTATGACTCATACAAAAAGAGCAGAACATAGCTTGCATATGCCCAGGCCTACCATGTCACCAGACTTGGTGAATTATTTATATTTATATTAAAGCCATGCTTGAGGTATATGGAAATTAAGAAAGCTTCAGAATGCTTCACAGGAACCATAATTACATATGTATACACATTCTTTTCAAAAGCTGTATAGCTTCACAGCTTTACTAAAAAGCTAAGCAGGAACATTATGGGTTAAGCTCTTCAAAGCCGCTCTGTAAAGGTAGAGAGAATTCTGTAAGCTTTTCAAGTCTGTACAGGCGTAGCTGTTGAAACTTTGACAAATACAGCTACAAAGAATTGTGTAAGATGTTGCACTGCAATTCGTAAATAATATTCGAAATCATAATTAATTCAAAACAACTCTATAGAGTCATATTGTCCCACATGTTCCACTCCAACCTTCTTGGTTCTACATACATGTATAATGTAGTAGAGGGTACTTGAGACAGTAACAAAACCAGACAACAGTATATTCATTTAAATACTCATAGTCTAAAAAATAAACAACGCAATACTGCAGTCGATGAAACATCTGTGTAAGCTAAGATATTATACATGAATAATATCATGAAATCATAATCAGACAAAACAGCATTGGAAGTGTAAAATCAAAATAAATTAGACATCTATTTCAACATAATGAAACAAATAAAACAATGTGGTAGACTTGTGATTCAGTTTCCAAATAGAAGCTCTGAAAAGAAAGTTTCTTACAATACACATTAGTTAGTTTGAATACAAATGTTACAAGATTACAGATGAAAGTTGGAACGAGAAACCGCAGTGATATCAACTAGGTTTCAATGGTGGAATGCTGTATTTGGAAAAGTTGACAAAATTACCAGATGTTCTGATGCCACTTGTGCGTATTTATTGTTATTGTTTATGTGTATTGATTCTTGTAGCTCATTTTCCTCCAAACTACAAATCAGAGTAAAGATTTTGCTTGTATTGGGAAAACAGAACTTTGCTAAAGAACATCCAACAGACCTAGAGCCTTCAATGAGATCCACCTACGTATACTACCTATGAACATTCAATATTCTTGCAGTGGAGTTAACTAGTGCTACACACCATTAATTATGCCATGAAAGATAATACATGAATTGTATATTTAATGCTGGTCATAAGCGTTGCTAAGTAGGTTCAACTCCAAGAAATCTAAAGGTGTTCTGAATTAGACAGGTCTGTTAGGGCAACATGGTCTCCCTTATGAGACACAATGAGCTTGCGGGTATAATACACATATATAGAGCATCTTTATGGTAATCACAAAGTTTATACAAATTCATGGACTTGTTTTGGAACTTGTTAACACAGTCACAGAGTAAACAAACTTGGATCTTATTTCCAGAACCTATTTTGTTTGTTAATTTGTTTGCATTGGATTTTGTGTTGGTCTGTTTATGTGTTTGCATTGCTCATTCATGTGTTTACTGTTATGTTTGCTATTATATTCACAATTGTTTGCTTGTTTTTCTGTCTCTTTGTGACAAAACTTTTTGCATGGTAAGGATTGTTGATCAGAGTCAATAATGAGGATTCTTTTTGTGCTTGTTACAATCTACATTCTTTGAAATAGTTTTCAGCATCACATGTAAATAATCACATCCAAGGAATCTGTTTTGTACACGTTTATTTTACATAAAGCTATGCTCCACTTGTGATGGCCATGCAGTCCGTGTTATACTTTATGTGAATACACTGTGGGACATTGGTCCTCTATATCACTGTCTTACTTTTTGAGCATTTTCTACATCATTGTCCAAGCACACAGTTCTTTGTGTATGACTCCATCCCTGTTGCAAGATGATAAAGTCATGTGAGGCGATTGAAGTGTTTGCGTATGGTCTTTTCCATGCAGCACAGAACATCCTGAACAGGAAGTATTCCGACAATTTGGCCATTGAATTGTTTTTCAGTTTCTCAAACAGTGGACCAGTGTTTGTGAGTTTATCCCTGTTTTTTGAGAATGCATTCAGAATGTTTTTCTTGTTATGGGCTTTCCTTGAAGTGTTCTTTATGAAGGAACTTTAATCTGATGAAAAACTCAAACACTTGTCCCTTCATGAAGCAGCCTCTCTTGAGGAGTCATCCCCGACACGTTGGGCGGGAGAGGAGGAGGTTCTGTGTGCTGAACGTCTGCCACATGAAAGGAGAAAAGTTTGTTTGGATTCATGTAGGGGACCTGTCCGTCCTCGTCGTTCAGTGTCTCGGGAGTCATGTCATTGTCCGTGGCCTCAGGCCGAGACTCTGCCTCGTAGCCTGAGTCTCCGTTGCCCTCCGCACCACTGGCTATATGGCTAGACCCGGGCGGGGAATGGGAATCTTCCAAGGTGTCTGCTTTCTGTAGATGGAGAGACTGCATTGAGTGTTGGTTCCGATTGGGGATCTTTGAAATATCTTAAAATGAATCTGTCACATACGTTAAGAAGAGGTAGGGACGTGCTATAAATATTATACAACTTTTTTTTTAAAAGCACAATAGTAACAAATAAATGAAATAAAAGCTTTAGATAATGTTAAACTAAATTATTTCTCAAGAATGGATAAAATAAAATATAAAATATGACCCTTTACATTACCAGATAAAGCAAATCTCCTATTATCTATTTAGCACTTAAACTGTAATATACATCTAGTGCATACAAACACCATTTTTGTTTAAATCCATCAATACTGATGTGTAACTACAGTTATATTTACATGTACATGTAATTTCATACAGAACACATTGAAGCACAAATGTACTGAACAAAACTGCGAAGTCTATATTTGTAAGCATAAGCAAAAATAGAAGACACTTAAGCAATTTTTGCAACCAAAGAGAGTGTTGAATTTTTTTTCTTCAAAAATGTAAAAGACAATGAATGCAATAAAAAAAAGTCACTTCAAAGAATGTGAAAAGAAGCATTTCCAGCTTAACATTCAAGAGATGGGACATTGAATAATCTGTATTTGTTTATCCACAATGAATGTTGCAGTTTAAGACATTGAGAGCTGTCAGGACTATTATTGACATACATGTACCATATACAGAAACTAACATAACATGTCATGGTTTGTGAGCTTATCCTTGAGAAGATGAAACATAACTGAATGTATTGGTTCAGCAGGTTTTATGTCAACATTTTCTGTTTTAAGTCTATTACTGTTGACATTACCGCTGCAAACAGATTACGGTCCAGACACGCGCAAACAGATGAGGACTTAAGGATTCACTAACATGCCCATCCTCAAGACACTGATCCTCTTATATTGAATTGTCCAGAAAGAAAATTGGGAGGAGGATATGAGACCATCAATAGATGTGATGAACCAGGAAGACCACAATAACTTGGAAGTGTACCAACATAAAATACAGCAGGCACCGCTTATAAGAATGTTGGAAAAAAAGAACATTTCGGTTACAGGAACGATTTTTCAGTCAACCGAACTATTTCTTTATTTTTGCTCCGGATATAAAAACGTTACTTCAGATATAAGAACGGCTGACTGTTCTCAACAAAGTGGATTTATCTAACTGTCAAGGCTGATGGTGACTGATCAAGAACGTGAATACAGTCCAATTCTTCCTCCATCTATATACAGCATAAAACATAACAATCCAAATTGTTCATATTTACGCCTACCATCGACAATTTACTGCACCTGCACGTCAACAAAATTGTATGCACAAATCAAAACATTGAAATCTGGGTTAAAAACTGAACCTCAAATATAAGAACATTTCGGATATAAGAACGCTTTCGCTCTCGTTGAGGACCGTTCTTATAAGCACGCGCGCCTACAGTACTATTACTCCTGCTAGTATCCCCACCTGGTCACTTTCCCCCCCAAAGCTGGAAGGGTGTCCTGAGAAGCTGCTCAAGTGTGAGTCCTCCAGCTCATCGGGGATTGGGGCCAAGAGAGGAGCATTGAAGAATGTGATGTCCTCCTAAACAGTGGACACACACACACAAAGAGGAGATAGTAAAGTGGTTGGTCAAGACTGGAGCTTCAGGAAAAACTGCTGGATCTTGATCTTAATGTACAATGTAACACTTTGCAAGAACAAATATAGGCCTATGAGCAAGAAGAGCGGCTTGTTTGTTTTTTTGGGGGGTTTGCTTCTTTGTTTTCAACTGGTATTTGAGTGAGTTGTGAAATTCTAAATGGTTTAATAGACCTCCAGAGCCTTTGACAACCTAGCTAACCGTAGGACTGGGAAACTCTGTAACCTAAGGACTGGCTGGGAAGCTGTTGTTCCTACCATTTTGCAAAACAGTAATTGGTCCAGAAATTGAACCCTTAGAGTATAAATAGTCTGTTTTTGAAAATAGAATTCAGTGTGACATCATACTTTATCAATTCCTTTCGAATAAGACTTTTTTGAAGCATCTCATTTGGCATGATAAATGTCCTCAAGAACTGGTGCATCTGGTGGTAAAACAGACCTTTTTTTATTTTGTATTCAGACAAATGATTTTACTTTCAAGAAATAGGATGGCTCAAGAGACATGCATAGGTAATGAATGTCTGAAGCATTAGAAGAGAAAGTGTCATTCTCAGGATAGTGAAGAAAGTATGATAACATCATCATCATCATTTCTCAATATTTCAGTCTCACTTTATTTTTTCTTAAATTATGCTGTATTCATTGCACGTTTACCTTTTGAAAGAAATAGAAATCAATCGTACAGACAATGTCTAGCTTGATCTAAAGGTTGAATAGCAATAATAATTAAAAGAAACAAAGAGAAAAATGAAAAATTGATAAATAATAAAACATTGGACAGACTTTAAGTTACACAAGCAAAATAAACTACATCTGGGCTTTGTTGCTGTTGTTGTTGTTCTTTAAGTTTACATCCATTATCACAACAAAGTGAAGCGCTAATAAAAAAGAAAAGAGGGAAAAGGAAAAAAAAAGGAAAAGAGTGAAAAGAACACAAAAGACTTTGTAGCACACATGTAGAAACTCAAATACATGTACAGAACCATATTTTTCTGAGGACTGCAGATTGCAAAATGATTACTGTGCACATGAAGCAAGCGTAAGTCTAATTTAAGAAAATGACACACAACAATATTGGCCTACGTTTCTCAATGGGACGGTCGTGTCAGCTTGAGGATCCCACTCCAAGTCTCCCTCTCCGTGACTGCGAGGGGGGCAATCTTTTGGTGAGCCTGAGAAAAAAAAAAGGTATAATAATAGCCCATTTATATAGCGCTTTCCCTCCGCAGAGCTCAAAGCGCTTTAACAGCATATCATTACCCCAACAGACCTGTCTCATTCAAAAGCCATCTCAACCTCCTGGGAGGCATACTGGTAGTGCTGCCTGGTCGGCACATAGTGCTGCCAGCGCCCATACCAACATTCTGACAAGATCTTTCACTGTCTATAGCCGGGTACCCATTTTACACCTGGGTGAGGTGAGAAAGTCGTGACAAAGTACCTTTTCTAAGAGTACACCTGGCGGTGGATAAGAAAACTCTCAAATCCAATATTACAATTGAAATATTTTAATAATAATAATAATGATGAAGTTTATTTATAAACTGCCCACTCCCCTGAAAGACAGAGCTCAAGAAGGGGTACACTTTAAAAACATATTACACACAATGCACACAGGAATGTATAATGTATGTTTGGGTTTTTTTCAATGCTGTGACAAACCAACTTGCTCTTGGTGGTTCACATTTTGGTAAAGTGATAACTAATGTAAGGAAGATAGCGCTATCGCATTCCTGATACCAAATGATCATTCAAAAAAGTTTGAATACAATGGTTAATACTGGTTATTAGTCCACCCCAGTTATAAGAACATTTCACTGTGCATAAAACTTGCTGCTTAGTGCTTGACTTGAGAAATGAAAGAAAAATTGCAGCTTGGATCAATTTCAACATTCACAGTATTTTGAAACATATCTGACAAAAATGCAAACAATAAAAGAGCTCTAGAATGGAACAGTGAGATATGTAGGACTTGTTAGATTTCAAAAATGTTATCAATGACAAGACTACCCTACAATAGCCAAAAACCACTGCTCTGTCAAAGCAAGCATATCATTATTATTCATTTTTTGTTAGCAAAAAGCTGTTATGCCCTTGATGCTTCACAAAAAGTTACAGCAGTACTGAAAGGAAAGAGTTTGCGAACTCAGTGCAAAGTTGTTGTATCTACACAATGATATTGAAGGAGATAGAACTGATGTGACGAGTTTACCTTTACCATTTGGAAGAGGTTGTTGACGGCGCTCAAGCTCCTCCAAGACTTCAGAAATTGAGGACGCTGGCCTTTGTTTCTTGGCATTGTAGATTGGACTGATGTACTCCACTTCATCATCCATGAGTGGCTGAGGGATTAGTTATCACATTTCTATAATATGATTTCTTGTGGCTTTGTATCACATTTCTATAATACGATAACTTGTGGCTTTGTATCACATTTCTATAATACGATAACTTGTGGCTTTGTATCACATTTCTATAATATGATAACTTGTGGCTTTATGTTAAAATCAATCTCAAAAGCACTGATTACTACTATTACATATGTCCTAAACTAACATTGATTTCTTAAACCATCAAAGCTGAAAATATTGAAGAAAATGTCATTGGGAATTCTTCCAGTAGATTTTAAAACTTTTTGAAAATCAAGAGTTTCAGGAATTACCATGTATGAGTAGTCATTTTTAAATCATACACATTTAGACGATTACGATTTGTATGTACATTTCAGAAGACTTGTCACTTACATAATTTCCTTGTCCATATCTTTGCCTTGATGGGTCAGGGGGGAGAGTTTCTGCTCTGGGACCTGCACAAGAATAAACAAAACAAAACATTAACAAACTCTTGAAATTAAATGTTCTATCTGTAGGCTACAGTGATAAGGTAACACAAATCATTAAAAATAGCTGTATGCTATGCAAGAAGAGTTATCACTTTAAAAGAAGTACTGTATAATTTATTTGTGCAATCTATATCAAATGATATGCTGCATGAACAAGATCCTATGCTTCTTTCCTTCCATGAATACATTTCATGGTTGTTTACTACGTATTTATATATTTCACTACAGTCTCTTTGATGCAAAAAGGAGTTGAAAGTGTAAGTGGTTTTGTATAGATAGATTCTATGTAGCCATGTGAAGAAAAACAATATCAATAGCGCTGCCCTTACAATGGTGATCTCATTAACTCTAGAAATGTTGCCATGAGAGATATGACATGGTGCATTTATTCTTTTGTATAACCATGCCCACGTGCTGTGGTCAACTTTGTGAATTCTTTCACACAAGTTCCAGCACCAGGGATACAGAATATGATGTGACATACACATGGTTCAGTCCTAAATCATGGCTGCAACCAGAAATGTCCCAAACATTGCATTAACATAGGCAGTACCAACTCAATGACTGCATTTGCACATAGCAGTCATCTGGTCCGGAGGGGTCTTGTGACTGCATTGTATGCACAATTGCATGAACAAGGGGCCAATTTGAAGGCCCTCCAGTCCCAGGTTACAGAGCTAGACTGCCATGTCTCTGTAGGTCTATTAAGACCACTTGAAGAGTGAATAACTCATAACTTGTGCCTGATCGCAACAACAACAACAAAGGGAACTAAAAGCCTTACTCCTGGGTCCGAGAGTAGAGGAGATCATGCTGAACTCATCCAACTTTGCCAAATGGTCTGACGGCACTCGGCTGTGACTCGGCTCTCTGGGCCGGCTGGCCCTGGGCACAGTGTTGGAGGAAAATGGGGGAGGACTGTGGTTGCTATGGTTGTGGTTGAGAGGCTGTTTCAGCTCCATGTCATTTGAGGTGGGGCCTTCTTTCTTGACAAGATAGTCTCCTTGTTGCTTGCGACAGCGGACATACAGTAAGGCGCAGCACAGACTTAGAACAAGGATGGCCGCAATGATGCACACTACAATCACCACAATCACTGAGGAAAGAAAACAAAAACAAAATGTCAACTATTCATGAAAATATGCACCACTTATTGTCAAGACAAGTACATCAATAAACATCAATAAAAGTTTTTCTGTTCCATTTTTGTACTGCTATTTAGGACATGTATTGTAATGAGTATAGCCCAGGCCCAGTTTGAGAGGAACAGTACTGTAGTTGTGTGTGTATTATTTCTGTCTGTTGATGTCGCAGCGCCTAAGAGCATGAAAACGTGTATTTGTGAGCTATACAAATGACTTTTATCATCATCATCATCATCATCATCATCATCATCATCTTCATCATCATCATCATCTCCATCATCATCATCATCATCATCATCATCATCATCATCATCATCATCATCAATGCAAAAAGAACAGTTTGAACTTATAATGACAAGTCTAGTTCATATTTCTATTGCTTCATTTTCAAATGCACTAAACATTACAAAAAAGACTCTCCCATCAGCCTATAACTTAACATTTATAGCTTTCTTGAATGCATTTCCGTTGGAAAACTGGAAAACATTTAACATGGAGTTGATGGTTCATATCCTTTTTGCTGCAGGGTCTATTTGATTGAATATATTGAATACTTTTATTGGTATATAAGGCCTTTGGTCCACATTACAAAACCATACACAAAAATGAACTGAATACTCATCTTTTTAAATTCCATCTTTTGTAAAGACATATATGTCGTCAGCTGCTAGTAACATTGATTCTAAACAGCATTTGTTCAGTATGCGTGCAGTTGTAATTAATAGCTAAAGAATGCATTTTTTGTTGTTGTTGTAATCATGCTTGTCCCCATGTCCTTTGCATTCAATGTGAAAAATTGTACTGTGCTTTGAGCCTTCTTTGGGAAAAGCACTCTATAAAAGACTTCATTATTATTATTATTATTATTATTATTATTATTATTATTATTATTATTATTATTATTATTATTACTATTATTATTACTATTATTATTATTATTATTATTATTATACACAAGCGTAGTTGAGTCTAATTGATAAGTACCTATCAAGAAGTCATCGTCAATGCCAGTGTTGCTCTGCATTAGAACTGGGAAGGTGACGTTTCTCTCTCCTAAAGTGGTGGATCTTTGTGAGGTGGTGGGAGGGCTGTCTTGGTGAGGGGCAGCACTCAGTGTCACAATCTGCAGGTCACTGTCTACCCAAGGTGGCATTGTCAGATGCTGTCGGGGGAAGAAAAAGAAATCATATTACATATAATAAAAACAAATAATAATGCTGATGTGTATAGAGCATTCATTATCTGCAGGTCACTGTCGACCCAAGGTGGCATTGTCAGATGCTGTCGGGGGAAAATAAATCATATGACATATAATAACAAAAAATGATAATGCTGATGTGTATAGAGCATTCATTACCCTACCCAAAGGCCAACTCAATGTGCTTTATTACATCATAGAATATCATTACCCTGACAAACCGAATTAATCGTATCATCAGGGATGCTTTCTGGGAGGGAATACTTTGGTGGCTCAACATGTGAGCTGCTCTCACCAACATTTGAGCTGAGTAGACCATTCACTGTCTATAGTCGGGTACCCTTTTTACACTTATGTAGGATGAGGATCATCATCATCATGATCATCATCTTCATCACCATCATCATCATCATCATCATCATCATCATCATCATCAACATCATCATCATCATCGACATCATCATCATCATCAACATCATCATCATCATCATCATCATCATCATCATCATCATCAACATCAACATCATCATCATCATGCCTTGCAGCGTTGACGATCATATGTGTCCACACTTCCCTGTCTCTTGTTGCCATCAGAGGACATGATACACTCACCTCATAGTAATCTGGGGTTGCCTTGTCATCTACAGGAGGCAAAGTAGCCAGAGTGGTCTGTTCCTGGCTGGTGCTACAGCTGTGTGTCTTATCCCCACGCACCTCAATGCCCTCCACTTCCACATAGAGATCTTTGAGAGTGTGAATCACCGTGGAACTGTCTGACCTATGCCTCGGGGTGTAGGCAACGTCTGTGGACAAGACATGAGAGAGAGAGAGAGAGAGGGGGAGAGAGAGAGAGAGAGAGAGAGAGAGAGAGAGAGAGAGAGAGAGAGAGAGAGA
>JAUELK010086799.1:0-12359 GCA_031471215.1 Gastropteron pacificum | reverse complement strand
ACAGACAGACAGACAGACAGACAGACAGACAGACAGACAGACAGACAGACAGACAGACAGACAGACAGAGACAGAGACAGAGACAAACAGACAGAGAGAGGGAGAGAAAGAGAGGTTGAAAAAAAGGAGGAGGCAGTGATGGCGAGACGTACAGAGAGATAATGAGAAGGAATGGTCAAGAAATAGGTATACATGGAGGAGATAGACATCAACAAACCGTTTCATTGTTTGTTTGTTTTTCTTTTCTTTTAAGCTACCAATACTCTGTGGTCACCCAGTACTATCTTGCACTGATCATCGTTGAAGGAGATAATCCTTTTAGCCTCGGAATCGCAAAAGAAAACAAAGAAAGCACAGTAAAGACTTATCCACTAATCCAACTGTCCTCGTTCTTTGATTCATTCTACTGTACTTAACTCTGTCAACTCAGTTTTGACTTTTGTACCCCGCAATCGGATAATTTGTCAGAGGGGTACGTGTACAATCTTGCTCAAATCGACATCGATCAATCAAAGGGTTCCTGTGAACCTTAACAATTCATTACAAGTATTAGTGAGCCAAAGTACAGCTTTTCAGTTTGGGGTCAGTGGTGGAATAGTTTCTCATTGTCCAAGAAAACATACTCTTTGTGACTTCGGTGCCACCCAATTTTCTTTTTTCTTGTTGTCTGTGCTTGTTGTTGTAGTTGTTGATGCTTATCGCTTGTCGTCTCGTGTGAACGTTCTAAAGTCACGGTCAATGTGTCTCTGTTTCTCATGAATTGACTTGTTTCAACCAAACATGTCCAAACTGTGTCGATAAGACGAAGCAAACCACAACACCTAACAACAACAACAACATCAAAGTTCGATGGGAAACATGTGTGTTGCATGTTGCTTTGTAGTTACACTGAGATTATATCAATAGTCAACAATCCACCATATTCCCCTTCAGAATGCTGCATCTAGACTATATAGACCAACTCTTCAACATCTAAGCGAGATACTCGCCCTGGTAAAGCCTTATATCGCTGCCAGCATTTCATTTATAAAGACAAACAAAACTGTGTCCAAAAATAGCATTAAATACGCAGCCATAATTCATCTTATTTGTTATGACACGTGACCTTCACAGACCCATTGATGGACCGGACTCGGTGTTATCATAACACCCTATTACGCAAGAAAGCAATCTGACCTTGGCCTAATTAGCTTGTGTGGGTTACTTCCCTTTGAATGGCTGAGTCGGCTGATGGCATTACTTCATACTACACGTGTGGCAAATCCTCTTACGGGAGCATGGCGCACATAGACCAAGTACTCATCTACAGTCTTGAGTGTACAGCAGAGTATTGTGGTGCCTTTAGAACTCTGGTGATAGTACACGAAGTGGAAACAGTTTACACTACCTGTACGCCTATCCATTCATTCAACTCATGCTGAATCATGCAAACTATAAGATAAGATAAGAAAATTTAAGAGGGTTTCCGTGAATAATGTGCTGTATTTTGGCATTGTTTAATCTCTATTTTTTAAAATTTAAAAACAATCAGAACTTAACCAATGTTTCGACGAATAAAAGGGGGAAAAAGCCAATTACGAATATCATACAAATTTAATGTTTTAATAGGCAATTATGAAGATTGGTTTACTTCGTAAACCTCCTTGGTAGCTGCTCTTCTCATTGCATCCTTGTATTTACAGTTTCCCCAAAAAATGACATAAAGGTGTTATATTGACATACTGATCCAGTTAGGAATTACAAGAAAAGGAATATTTGTTTAAAGTGTACCCCGCCTTGAGCTCTGTATTCTAGGGGAGTGGGCGGTTTATAAATAAAATTCATTATTATATTCTAATAGTTTGAGATAGATGTGTACTTTGTTTTCAGAGCCCCTCCTTCCTCCCTCCATCGGCCATCGAGTGCGATGTCCAGTCGATACAGACGTGTTTGTTATCAACGACTTATCGACCGACACCTGTTGTTTTCTGGACATTGGTCAGCCACTCCACGACGAGGGATGCGCTGTGTTTGGGGGTCATAGATAGTAACTTATTTTATAGACTTTGCTTGGGGTTTTGTGTCCATTCCAGTCCCCATTATATATTTTTGTATTCCCCTGCGCTGTGTGCTGGCTCCCGTGGACAGCTGAAAATCCCCATCTGTTAAGATGGTTGAAAACGTCCTCTCTCTTTTTCTCTCCTTCTTTCCTTGTTTACAGATCAATTCCATATTATGCATAGGCTATATTTCTGTTCCTCTAATTTTACATAAATATGAAACTGTCACTTGCAACCAAGTCGTTTTAAACAAGTGCATTGGTTTCTAATAGAGGCACTCACTGCCTCCTGTTGCCATTTTAAACTATAAACTGTTTCTAATGTCATAGTTTTGAAGATTTTTTTGTTCTAGAAAGTTTGTACATGTAATGTGTTGTTTGTAAGCTGAATGTTTTATGTTTGCTTTGTCATTGCCTACGGTGTTTACTCACTTTTAATGTTGTATGGCACTTCAAGCCCATTGAAATGTGGATTCAGCACACATAAAATGACTCCATTATTACGACTAATATGATTATTATTAGTAAATCGAATGTCTCTTCTTGGAGGCGTTTTTTATGGGGTTTTGCCCACCCAGCTATCTACAGCATTGTAATATAATGATGTTCACACTGATCTACAGATAAAGATAACATTGGCGTGCAGGTTGCGTTAGCCCTACACCAGGACAACAACAGTGTAGCAATGTCACAGGCGCAACAGCTGGCTCCCTTAATCTCCATTGACCAGCATGATGAGGCAAAGTGACCAGCGGTCAGCGAAGCCTGTGGACATGAAAGGACGTTCGGTGTCCTGTGAACTGACAGTGTGCTGTCACCTGGAGCATCCTCCATATGATACCATCCTGACAGGTCCTGGCCACTGGTCAATCCACTCGGACCAGGCACTGGCTAGAAATAGACTTGGAACACATACTTCTGTTGACTGCACCTCTTGGCTAGGAATTGGTTCTCTATTTTTGCATACATTACAGCAATTTGAAATGCATAATGGCTGGATGAATTCTACGCGTTCTTGTCAGAGCTACTGAAAAGTATGTGACATACACCTGGTTCAGTCCTAAATCATGTCTGTAACCATAAGTGTCCCAAGCGTTGCATTAATATAGGCAGTACCAACTCAGTGGCTGCATTACACATAGCAGTTATCTGGTCCGGAGGGGTCTTGTGACTGCATTGCACAATTGCATGAACAAGGAACCAATTTGGAAGCCCTCCAGTACCAGGTTGCAGAGCTATGCTGCTATGGCGCTGTAGGTCTATTATACCATTTGAAGAGCGAATAGCTCATAACTTGTGCCTGATCGCAACAAAAACAACAACAACGCGTTCATGTACAGCATCAAATCTTTGTAAGAGAGTAAAGCTTGCACCATGATAACATTGAAGATTCCTGCACACAATTCGCGACCTCAATGCTAATTTGTTCTATCTACACAATGATATTGAAGGAGATAGATCAAAACAGCACTGATGTGTCGAATTGGTATAACTATAAAGATTGATCCTAGTTTACATAACATGTCCATATAAAGTACGTTAACTCTGATCTCACAGATGTATTGCTATTTAAAACACACACACACACACACACACACACACACACACACACACACACACACACACACACACACAAGCACACACACACACACACACAAACAAAAAAAGACTCCCCGCCCCACCCACCTCCCAACCTCCACACGTTGCTACTACCATTCCTAACTGTATACTACTATATATAACCACACTTACATACAAATATAATCATTTTGTGTTTTTCCACTTCCAAATGTAGGACACAATACACTTTTGTCAATCAGCCAGTTTGGAGTTATTGATCTACTGGTAGGTGCGAATGGTCATTTTGGTGTCGAGAGAGGACATCCCAATTTGTTCAGCCTTGTGACACCCACCTGTGTTTATTGTACTCTACGTGTAACAGCTTGGACTAATAACATTAACAGTAACTACCACGATGCTGTCGCCTACAATGACCATTGGCTAGTAGTGTTAGGTTATATGTATTGTGCTTTTATGAAGAAAGCACTGCCCATTTCCAACATCACGTTTCTATAAGACCTGCATTGTAGCTATAGAAGCCAGAAGTCAATTCGTATCTTTTGTCAGTCCCACCTTCCTTTTAATATTCACTTCATATTTTTGACAAATTATTAATCCATTATTCTACACTATTTTAAATCCAAGCAAGTATTCATTTCTCCCGCTCTGTCCTATTTTGTATTTTGTAATGAAGAGTTGTAATTTGCTACGCTTCGACAATGTGACTTAAACCTCTATGCGAGACAAAACAAAATGAGAACACACAATTTACCAATAATTTTCTTACTAAACAATATTATTTAAGAAATAGTACACTATACATTTATGTATTAAATGTGGATAGCCTTTTTTCTTTCTTCCGTGTCACACTTTATGTTCATGACCAAGGTAAAGGAAATTATTGATGTAGGACTGTGGTGGTTTGGTTTGCTTGTAAGGTTAACTGCTGTTTGGTGTGATATACTCTAGTCTTGACTTCAGTTATAACAATATTGTGTTATGTTAGTTGGCTATACCTATGCTCCCATGTGGAGTCCCGAGGGTCACAATCTCTGTCCCTCTTCCCTAGTGGATAAAAAACAGTCGCCACCGAATGTCAGAAAATGTTGCGCATAGTCTCCTGCTAATGGTGGCTTCGTTAGTAAGATAGTGCTACCGTCTATAATTCTATAAGTGACATGCTGTTTGTTGTCGTTGTTATTTTGTGTTTGAATTGTAATGTTTCTGGTGTAGGACTGCTATATTCAGATATTTAGCAGTCAGATCAGCCCTCAAATTATTTTCTGATACATGTGGTCAAAGGTAATCTTGATCATGTTTCTTTCTTTAAATAAATAGCATCAACAGAAACCAGAAGCCAGCTTTCTAAAAAAAAAACTGTTATCTTGTTCAGTAGCTTTAATACAATAGTCTGGGAAGCGAACTATGCACTAAACTGTACAGGCATGACACAATCTTCGGGTAGTTAGATGTAATTAAATGTAGTTCCGAGTATGGATGGGAACAGCCTGATACAACTGTGGTCAGAATTGTGCTGTACCATTAGTTTGACACAAGTCAATGAATAAGATGAAAGCTGCGTATATTGTGTTCAAACGTTGGAGTAATGCTTCTCAGTGAATGGAATAACCTAACAATTCAAGGTGGCACATGTAGCCCGAACTACGCCCACTGTAAGTTATGGTAAGAAACCACAAGTCAGTGACTTAGAGGTCCCAAGAGTGATCATTGACCAAGTGACCATAAGTCTGTCTGTCCAGACATGACATCTCACAACTTGCTGTGACAACCAGTAGCTAGATCTGACTCCACGCTGACCGCTCGCTGTCCAATGGGTGATGAAGGTTCCCGGCACTGGACGTGGTCATTTCAGATGTCCACGAGGCCATCAACACGTCCTGCCAGGGTTGTCCGCTGCAGTAGTGGGGCCCAGCGTGCAGCGTGCTTACGTGATGGCCGCGTGGAGAACCCTACAGTGAATAATAGATGACACGGGACCTGGCTACAAGCTGGCTGCATGGTATGGGCACCTGGCCAGATTGAATTCAGGCTACGTCCATTTTGTCTATGTATGTACTTTGAAAAGGGTAGGATTAAAGAAGAAAAAAAGGTCAGATTAACAGAAAGGAGAGTGGTAAAGAATAGAAAAGAAACGGTGTGGGAACAAGTGGGCTGCAAATATGCGAATGAAGAGGCAATGGTCAACTGATATTAAGCAATAAGATGAATATGAATTATTATGGAATAAAGTACATTATACTACGTAAAACATGGTCTATGCGCTACAAGATTTGCCACTTTCAACTAATCATGTTCCGGCCCGCATATTTGAAAGTTGTACAGAGGCACAACAATGAACACCTGTGCATAAAAAGAAGAGCGACATGGGATGTTTATGCTAACGCATTTCCTTTCGACAACGACAATGGACAGACTCCTCAACTGATCGCAAGTCCGGTATTAATACTAGAGATCTTTTCATCCTCTGTCGTAAAATCGAGATTACGAGATACACCCAGGTTTGAAAATTTGATGCGAGAACAAAGTGGACTTAGCGTCCATTAGCAGAGGAAATAACTCTGATGGCTCTCACAGTCCCACTCGCGTTCTCACACACAGGCCTCTCGTAAAAATGCCAAATTGTGAAATTTCATTTTTTTTTAATGATGGTTTGGCCTAGGACTGATGTGGGCCTTTCCCTTTGGCCGGCCGGTGACTTGGAAACCGTGAGAAAACCGGAGTGGTCAGTCCCTTTAACAGCGCGTCATGCTGACAGTGTCCTTTAGGCCTTGACCAGGGGGTGCAGCACATCTCCACTGGTGCCGAGAAGTTTTAATGAATCATTTATACTATGTTCTCCCGTGTCCAATCCGGCCCCGGCTGTTTACGACGTCCGTTCCAAGCGTCCCCGTGGCCACTGGTCGTCAGTTTACGTCCGCTGAACTGCCAAATTTGCCCACAGCCTCGGGTTCACTGCTGTGATTATCGCTGTACTTGTTCTCAAGGCTGGACTCCCGTAACTCTCTATCACGTCTGACCGGATTGACGCTGTCTTTTGTACTCAAGCTCTGGCCACGAGAGCGAATGAATATAAACCATCTAATGCAAGTTTACCGCTCAAGATGTGAAGAATTTCTGAGCTTCAAAGTTTGTTGCATGCTTGACATCGAGGTTTTATTGTTGGCTTGGCGAAGATAGCTTTGCAGGATGAAAAGTGGCTGTGTTCTGCGCATCTGTAAAGTTTAAATACATTGGCAGTAATGATGATAATATTTACATACAAGCGTGTTCTTTATTGTCATCTACGAACAGTGTCTTTTTGGTTTCCTTGTTCAAACTGGTTTCCCTGAAGGGCCTAACTATGAATTAATTAATGAATGAATATATACTTTATTGTCCAATTTGGCACATAGTTTGGTGTGTGACATAATACATTAACATAGTGCATGTACAAAAACAGTCAAGAAAAAGAAGAGCAAATATTTTAGATGTATGACCCCCCCCCCCCCTCCACACACACACACACTCACACACACCATAACACCCACGCCCATACGCATATACACACACACTGTCAAACTATAGCACAATGTAAAGATTGCGACCTATGTGTACTATACTACTGCTTAAATGTACATTCAGTGTCAACAAGAAAGACAGAAAGTGTCTCTTTGTGTGCTGATTATGATTCAGAAAAGAGAATTCACTAACAAACAAGTTGTTCAAGTCTTCACCCACAATATGTAGAGCTACACTTTAATTGTAAGCGTACATGAAATAGAATCACTTTCAACAATCGCTCCTCAGGAACGTTCAAACATTGGCCAGAAAAGACAACTACAACTGAATTTCTATACAAGTATGGGCCTTTCGCAAAGGCAATTTTATGAATGGTAATTTATGCCTGGCAACTTATGGATGGTCTTTATGGTTTTCATGATAAACGACATCCAGGAAAAGTTCCCTCTATTGCAGAGTTTTCAATAATTGGCCTCTTTGGGGTGTAATAGTATGACGCATTTTAAGACCATGTGGGGGCAAAAGTTTTTACTGGACAAACCATAACATCATTGAGCCTCGCCAGCAGTCTGTTCTGAATGTCCCCATAGCATTGGCCATTACCAGCATATGAGGTAATCGCTTAGATGTCCAGTTGGTGGTTGGGTCAGCACATGTCTGGCTGGCTGCTCCAGGATAAATGACCGTTGACGAGACACTCCAGTGTGCTGTGTTTTGACAAGTACTTGGCTATAAGCAAAAAGTCGTGTGCTTTATTTACACTGACAACCTTTGTGCACTAGTGTGTTTCTTTGTTGTTTTTGTCGTTGTTGTTGTTGTTGTTGCTGCTGTTGTCCTGTGATTGACAAGTACTTGACTATAGTCAAAAAGTCGTGTACTTTATTTACACTGACAACCTGTTTGTACTAGTGAGTTTTGTTGTTTTTGTTGTTGTCGTTGTTGTTGTTACTGCTCATGCTGTGCTGTGATTGTTTATTTCGTTGTCGTTTTAAATTTCTTTGTACATACTGAAAATAAATCTAGACCAAATAGTTTTAGAAAGTGGGTTCCCAACTCAAGTTCAAACTTAATTTAAGTTGAATTGTATTTATTTCAACCTAAAGGTAACAATGAAATACTAAAGTAGGATTGAGACTTTTGAACGCGATGAAGAAGAAAAAAGAGGGGCCCAAAGGTTGCAAATTAATCATCAAAAGATAGGAATCATGTATTCACTTGTTTATTATACTATATGTGCTGCATTCATGTGTATCCCAATCGCAGCCGTAATTGAAATATTCATCAGAGTTGTTTTTACGTTCTAACAATACGCCTTTTCTGCACTGAAAATTCATTGCAATGTGTGTACAAATAAGCTTAAAAAGCTAGACAAAGAAAAAGAAGAGAAAAAAAAAGAAAAAAGGAGAAGAGAAAAGAATATGAACGTCAAACGAGATTCATGAATCGGGCTACGCTGTTCACACGCTTTAAAGTCAACATTTTCTTTGTGAAATATCCCACCAACCAGTAATGGAAAAAAAGATCCCATACAATATGCGTTATGTTAAATGGTAAACTAATGCGTATTTGTCAATTGTGGTAAGGCCCTAAACATGCTTAACCCTCACAACAAATCTGCAACTCTATCCGTCTTGTGTTCTATAAGCTTCAGTGTCACTTAAACGAGAATGAAATGAGGCAAAGGTGTTACTCTTTTCTCAAGCAGCCCAGGCCTTAATTCATGGTCAATTGGGTGGAAACATTTTATAGGGTCATCAAGGCTACAAAGTCGCTACAGTGTTAATTTAAGTTCATTCAACTTGAACGGAATCCCGGTGGTCAAGTCGGCTATGCACCAGTGAGTAGTGGATGCTCACTTGGTCAGTATTACCAGAGGACGTCGCCCACCCGTGTGTCCACCCGTATGTCCAGCCGTCCAGGAGTCGGTTGTGTCATAAATCATGCGCGTGCCAGGGCAGAGCGGGCGTGAGGGACTGAGGAGAAGTCCCGGGTGAGCTCTGTTTTTGCCCCCCTGAGCTCTTAACGGGCAATATGTCAGAGACGATAGCTCTTGTTAGGGGAACTAATTGAGATTAAGGACAACAGCTTGCTTTGGGGACATGGCTCCCTTGAATGGGCTGGGGGGGGGGGGGGGGGGGTATGGACAGTAGTTGTAGTACAAGAAGTTGAAGATACCCGGTGTTGTTGTCCTATCGGATATTCCTCAAGTATACGTGTTCGAATAGATACTACCATCTGAATGATAGAGATGGAATAAAGTCCAGGAGTCAAAACAAAAGCAATGAATGAAGAAGATAATAACAAGAAGATTATTGATTGTGAATACAAGCAGACACGTAAATGAGAAATTACTTTACATGCAAACTTGACTCAATTTAGACTATGTTATACGTCGTAGCGATATACAGTTATATAAGGACCTCGGCACAAAAAAGCTTGTTACCCAGGACAATGTACTTCCAATGTCAAAGACCTTCTGTCTTGTATTAGTGTGTATAAATCAAACGGGCATTGGCCTGCATACGGCAAATTGTGTCCCCGAAGATAGGCTACATGTAAAAATGAATTAGATCTAGTGGAGAATGACCAACGGCCGTGGATCGGCGGTGACCTATCGCCCAGTGTGCGCTATGACAAAGCGCCATGTTGAGCCGGTCTGGCAACCGGGAGCGATCTGGCAAGTCTCTGGGGCCGGGCGGAAGTGCCAGGCAGTCCCCGATGGCGGGGCGCATGCGCAGTATCATTCCAGTCTACAGGGACCGCGAGACGTCGATACTCATTGACCTTTCGCTGACAGTGGGCTTTTAATTTGATTACTGGGGATTATTGCCTCGTTTTGCATCGTGTCGACACTTCATTCTGGGCTATCGTGCACGGCAGGTCTTCCATTGCCCCTACTTAACCGTGGTAAATGATGATATATAACTACGTTTAAGGGTTTGTTTTTACTGGTGTGGGAGGCGGGGAACGTCCGAATCTTCCTCTCCTATGAGACTCTTACAAAGCAGGATTGATCGCTATGTTTGTGATAGCAAGAGGTTAAGCCTCTTGCTTTTCTTTTCCCCGTTTAACACAAGACCATCCTATTATACTCTTGATTTAGGCAGCAAGTGAGTTTTGCGAAGAAATGATGCTCATTCTGCTCTCAACTAGCTATAAATAGCATTTATACATGCAGACAATAATTCGCATTGATTCACAAATAAATATAAGTATCTTCATGGGGCAGACATTATGTATACAAACTTCATTTATAAATAGAAAAGCCAACAAACAACAACAACAAAACAAGCATCTATCTCGTACAACATTTGAATATTAACGTACAGTACCACCAAGTCAAGAGAACTGAATGAACAAATGAACGATGTACATGTACCCCGAAAGCAAATTTTGTTGTGATATTATGAGGGTAAAAGATGCCTGAATCCAATGTAGTTTCATTTTGCCTCGACGCTTGAGACAAGACTACACAATATGGCAAGAGAGAAAAAAAAAGAGCCCATGAGATATCGGAGTGTTGTGTTTTTGTTTTTGGAGCAAGGATTTGTTCCCTCGTGTGGTCTTGTGTCCAAGGCAAGTGGCAATATTTGCAGACGAGCACGTCTTGATAAACACATCCTCCTCCCCAGCGAGTGTGAGCACGGCTCGTTTTAAGAGTGCTCCCTCACGAAATGAGCGGACAGAAGTTCTCCATCAACGGTTGTTTGTATGGGTGCTTGGCCGCGCCGCTACAACGGGCGGTGATGTAATAAGTGGCGAACGCGCCTTTTAAAGAAGCTCCATAACAAATTATGACATGTTGAACAACTTGTAGAATGCACATTTCATTGTATTTTTTTTTTGCATTGTCCCGTAAGAGAAGCGTTGAAATGATTCCCCAGAATTTTTTGTCAATGATTTTTTAAACATAGAAATGTCTCTGTTACTGTTATATACCCATTGTGCTTATATACGTATAGGTAAGAAATACTAACAAACAAATGTATATATAAATCGGGGGTGATGACACATCAAACACAAGTATTCTTGATAATATGACGTATACATAATAATAAGAAATACAAACAAGGTACGAATAAAGCATGACAACAATCGTACCATTCATATTTCAACAGAAATTATTCTGTTGGTAGCATTTTCAATTTCTTTTGTTTTCATCTCCACGTCACAAGGGGACCTCGTTTTTTTTCTTCTTTTTTCATCTCATTGTAACAAACGGGCTTCATAAGTCATCAAAAAAAGTTTCTCATGTCCAACCAACTAACAAGCAATTGTCGAGCTTCCGTTGAAATCGTGTTTATTGCTGAAGAGGTGAAATGGAGTGACCCTGAGATAGCATCAAAGGGAGGTGGGCTTGAAGGTGACACTCACCAAAAACTTGGCAGTCCCCAGGCAGTCCCCGACACTTGACACAAGCGTGAGAGGAATGAAGAGACTACACAAATACGAGATGGCGACGGAGATATCGACGCTCCACTGAACGCGCTGATGCTATCTTCATCATAGCAGTCTGCCGGCCGGGACTTTTTTTGTTTTCTTCCTTCCTTTTTTGTTATGTTTTGTTGTTGTTTGTTGTTGCTGAAGTCTATTCATTTCTAGGCTTGTAACCTAACCCCCCTGAATCTTCAGAATACTTCTTGAACTAAAGCCTGATAAACGTTTGTTATGAGCATCAGCAGTAATACAATTACTCGGAGAAAAAAAAATCCCCATTATAGCGCAACCAACAAGTACGAATAGTAGTACATGTACATGTACCAATAAAACATATCATAACAAAATGTATTTCTATAGCACCACGGCTACAACATGGCGACAAATCAGCAGACATAAAACGAAATTCCAACAAAATACTTGACATTAGATACGACCCTGTTTCACACATAATTATGACTGGTTCCATTAATTAAGCTTTCAGAAATGATGCCCCCCCCCCCTCCCCCCTGCCCCCTGTTGATAAGCGGACATGGGCAAACAAAACGTTCGTCACACACGTCACAAAGATGGAAGGATTGATTCCCACTTGTCACATTGTGAAAACACACTAATTAAAGGTTGAGGCCATGGATTGAGGTCACAATCACCTGCTTCAGGCCGGTCGGGTCATCGGAGAACTTTTATGTTCTTTTTAAAATGTTTTGTCTCTGAACGTCATCATCATTATCATTATCATCATTATCATCATCATCATCATCATCATCATCATCATCATCATCATCATCATCATCATCATCATCAT
>JAUELK010086688.1:0-12365 GCA_031471215.1 Gastropteron pacificum | reverse complement strand
CCCCCCCCCCCCCCCCCCCCCCCCACACACACACCCCTCTTCTCTCTTTTCGCCCGTATCAGGCATCCGGTCATTTGATGCTTTTAAAACAGCACTTCTTGTCATCATTTGGTTAGCTTTTAAAAATGTAGTGAGCACTGAACAATCCACTATTTGCACCACATAAGCAGTGTAATGTGTAAGTATTTAACCTAACCACATGGTACACTGCAGTTGGTACTTCATATCCTGCCTAGATCAAGTACATATATGCAGTGTGCACTTTTGAAGTGAGAAGCAATTGAGATGTCGGTATGGTTAACCTGTCATTGCCAAATTAAGTAACGAGGGACCAAACAGTTAGTTTAAGATGACATCGACATCACTTGTGACTGTGATTCCTTTCCCGATCGAAATAAGATACACATGTACATGCAAGTTGCTATATTTCTCAAGATACCAGAGTATAATCTCATCGTTAGATTTTTTAAATGTAGACCATCAACTTTGCAACAAAAAGAAATTGTTGTATATATTATGCTATACGTTTTATGAAAGACACTACATGCTCAACAATGATTGTTCATAACCAACCATGTGTGCTAACGTTGGGTTCCATCCTTTATTTCCAGGTGTCCTCAGTGCAAAGCCACAGGAAAGACGTTTATCCACATGGAGAGGCAATTATATGAACAAATTGGTGACTTTGTACAATGACTGGCTCGCGGTTGTTCTCTTGCATGTTTTCAATTTAAGAAATAGAAACAAAAGAGGTATTCAGTAATGTATTAGATTGTGAGTACAATGATATGATACAATAATCACAATCCTTTATAGCCCTTCCTCATAATCAGCCTTATTATAATATACGCATGTGCAATAAACATGTTTACTTGCAATTTTGAAGAACTCTTCAGTATCTATGTGTTGATGTTATTTCAGTAAGGCTCACTGTGTGCCTATTGTAGATACGATGTGTTTCTGACAAGATTTCACATTATTTTATGGTTGTGAAATTAAAACACTTGATAAAGAACGTCTCTTTCATCCTTTTTCTATCACGTTCGCCCCGTAAACATGCTATATTGAAAGGCGAAACAAAATGAAACAAATTTTCTTTTCCAGTTGTTTGCCCCTACTTCATTTTAGTGATTTTATAGGAACACATTCATTTCAGGATAATAATATTTGTAAGCATTTAATAAACTGCTTTTACTGCACATCTGTGTTCATCCTCACCGTCTCTCTATTCCATGAAAGATCGTTGCTGCTAATGTTGTCATTCGCACATTGAAAAGGCCTCACGGTTGTCCCCAAATCAGTTAGCCCACTGCCTGCGTATGGGGCAAGTCTCCGTAAATCAATCAGGTGTCTTGCAAGCACAATGAGAAAAGGCCATTTCAAAACGGATCTTTTGTTTCGTTAAAAATCAGAATGTCATATCGGTCAAGTAATCATACAAATTAAATAAAACACAACGTACCAAAGGAACCAGACAAATACACACACAAACATTATACAGGTACCAGCAAAAATAAACAAACATGGCACGGTTCTTGTCTCTCCATCTCGCTCCCCCCCCCCCTTCTCTCTCTCTCTCTCTCTCTCTCTCTCTCCCTCTCTCACCCCCCTCTCTCTCTCTCTCTCTCTCTCTCTCTCTCTCCCTCTCTCTCACTCTCTCTTCCACTTTCTCTGACGCACACACTCGCACACTTTCTGTATAACTATAAACCTGAACACGGTGGGTAAACCTTCCGAAACATTGTCCTGCTCAAACTAAGCCTTGCCACGGACACTTGCATCTTATAATACAAAATGACAATGGCAGACATTACTGACCAGCACCCAAACAACATAATGGTTCACATATCTTGATTCTAACATTATGTAGTTGAGGAAGCTGATTCAAAGTTTGAATGGAAAAGTCTGGACAAGGGGATAAAGTAAGAATAAACCTGCCACGCTCCCGTTGGTGGCAAAGTACAGTTGAAGAGTGAGAAGCTCAATGATTACTGTACGTTTGTTTAGTATTCAGAAATGTCCGTTGAGAAGTTTCCTGTTATCACGGCTCTTTGGTAGGTTTACTCACTATGTCCACATAGCCCAAACGAGGCACAACGGTTCTTCATATAGACCTATACAGTAGACTACACAAAGCCTTGCATGTGAAGATTTAGAGACAGTATACTACTTGTTACAGCTGACTGAGAACACAGACGGACATACAAAGTAGGCCTACACATTCTAATTAAAAATCAACAACAAACATGAACACTTTTCTTTCTAAAAACGTTGTATTAATCATCATGGCTTTGTTATCACATTTTTTTAAAAATTCCTTGACATGAAATCCTGATGTCTAGAACAAACAAACAAACATAATGTCTCTTTATTCATTTCTACATACGGCATCACCTCAAGCATTTGGATGGGGTTAAGATAATAACAGCAATTGTAATGTACAGAGAAGTATGGTAATAGTTATAGGAATCTAGATGGGAATAATTTCACATACAAACTGGGTTTTTTTTTTAGAGTGTCCTTTCTTGTTTCTTAACATAAAAAGTCTCAATATGCACATACATATCACATATACTTATTTGTTACATGTGCATATTAAATGAGTTAATTGGAATCAAATTGAGACATGAGAAATGAAAGACATGATAATACTGGTGGCAAAACATAAACTTCTTTCGGGAAACATGTTCCATTAAATTCATGAATAAATACAAAACTACATTTTGAACTGTTTGTGCATGATACATATATGAGTAAAAACAAATATTATGGATTTGTTATACATCTCCTACACCGATAATCACTTGCTGTACTTAATAATTGCTTAATATACAACATAGTTTGTCTAAGCTAGAAATTAACGATACCTGGTATAAAAACATTTTGAATCTTGAGACAGACGCCATGAGACAGTGAGACTGATTTCCTACCATTACATAATGTCCTCTCCCAACACAAAAAGACATGTATTTGGCAAGACAAAATAAAACAACATATAGGGGCCTACATGTAATGCCTTACTTGATGTACTTGATGTACATGCACTACGTTAATTTTCGAAGATTCAGATGAGTAAAATGAATTGCTTTTGATAAGTTTGAACAAAATGTTGATAAAATAAAATTTCAATGCTCAGTATTCAAACTTGATAAAGATACAAAACAGCCTACAGCTCATCAGGAATTTTGCTGAATGAATGCCAAGATTTTTGGCAGTTCATACATTACATGGTTTCTATGATCTTTCTGACACCTGTGCTCAGAGTAGAATGTTTTTAACTGAGTTGTTGTTGTTGCTGTTGTTGCGATCAGGCACAAGTTACGAGTTATTCACTCTTCAAGTGGTCTAATAGACCCACAGAGCCATTGCAGTCTAGCTTTGCAGCCTGGGACTGGAGGGCCTTCAAATTGGCCCCTTGTTCATACAATTGTGCAATGCAGTCGCAAGACCCCTCCGGATCAGATAACAGTCATTGAGTTGGTACTGCCTATGTTAATGCAACATTTGGGACACTTATGGTTACAGCCATGATTTAGGACTGAACCAGGTGTACTTCACATCATTTTCTGTAACCCTGGTGCTTGAACTTATGCGAAAGAATTCACAAAGTTGACCACAGCACATGGGCATTTAACTGAGTTAAGGTATGTTTAGACACTATCAAATTAAAATTGCATTCATTTCTTGGAAAACATTGAGGACAAACTGGACAGCCTCGTGTGTTGACCAGCCCGAGGTGATGTGGTGGACAGAGATGTGGGGACACTGCGAGATGTCACCTGACCTGGACCTTTGCCTCGTCTGGCAAATCTGGCAACCTGAAGAAAGAATGAAGTTGCTCATTTAAATACTCACTCATTTAAATATAAATAGCATTGAATTGTGCCTAAATTTGACTTGAGAATAAAGCAACTTTGCCATTGAATATTTGGAAATCAGAGGCTAAGTTGGAATAAAAATGCTTCTTACTTTTATGACAGTACGTCTGACTAAAGATTTGCCATAACAAATGTTGACAATTGAAATCAATATCAAGTACAAATATGGTTAAGAATCACAAGTCATCATTTCTTCTACAAGATAAACAATTCGAAATGAAACAAAAAACAACAACATGAAAATGAATCCCTAAGATGCAACAAATGTACAATATGGGGTTATCCATTATGCAGAGATCTATTTTTCACCCTTTATGTGGAATAAACACCTGCAAAACTGTGATAGTCTAGATCAGATAATTAACCCCTTTAAACTGCACATGAACAAAGCAGTCTCGAGGCCTCTTTGGGCTAATGGATTAATTGATGCGATGCAATCCTTCTGCTGACAATGATTCATGGTTTGGTCATTGCCATTGACTAACACTGGGACAAGCTTCATCATACATGTAGTATGTTGCCAAAATGATAGTGTCCACAAGATTTGCCACCACTGGCCTTTAAACAGTTGTTGACAATGGTCGAAACATGATAAACATTTTGTATGCTAATGTAATACGTCCTAAGTCGTTTTCATACATCAATGACTTTTGAGCAATACAAAAAACATTGGTAAGATTGACACACTCGTGCACAGCAAAGTCTGAACTGATGGAGTGCATGCATCACTGTGAGCATTGTGAAGGGCAAAATGCAAAAAGTGCATCATCAACAACAGGTTGAAGTCATCAGATGCTGATGATCTGAACAAAAATGCATTGTTATTGTTTTTTCCAAAGTGAACTTTCACTCCATAAATCAAACAGTGTCCACTTCTAAACTGTAATAATTTTTTTTTTTAAACCCACACAAATCAAACAGCACACAAAATGCAAAATACAAAAATACAACACACACATAAGAAAACAAAACAAAACCCAAAACATGTGAAACAAAATTGTTTCCCTCATCTGTGAGTGTTTTGATGAAGAAATTGGAGAAAAAAAAACAGTGATCGGTTTTAACAATGATGACAAAATGCAATTAATGTCACACAAAAAATGAATTTCACTGCAGTCAATACCTTCATTGGACCAATTCTGTTCAATGTTTCTAAGAAATAAGAATTGTGTGCAAAAACTTTGATTATGACAAATCTTATTAATTCAAAAACAAAATTGGTTTGGCAGCTTAGCGCTGATGCCCTTATGGCATGTCTTATGTAGACCTAATTCGTTATTTAATTAAATTGTCATGTTAAAAAGGTTGATCAAGAATGAAATTTTAAAAAACGTATTCACTGTTTACGTAATTTATATAAAAGCAATAGTCAATGTCCTAAAAACTAACAACAACACTACAAAAACATAGGCCTACATTAGGAATTTGATTTTGAATAATATTTTGAATTTGGATTTTATGGATTCAAAAAAAAGAAAAAAGAAACTGCAATTTTTCATTCTAAAACAAAAACCTCAGTAAAGATGTACAAAACGTCTTAAGCACCAATATCTAGGCGTTGTTTCTTTCTTCTCAAAAATATTCTTTCCATGCATTTCAAGCGTTTCTCTTTTCATACTAATATTGCAACTTGTTAACTCACCTAGAGAATCTTTAAAGTTCAATCAATACATTCATTACAAAGGTTCTTTGGTACATGTATGTCTATAATACAATATGATTATTATATGGGGGACTGATATTTGTGGGTCTAAATCTAAGCATGCAATACTCAAAATATGCAAAAGCCTAAAAAAAAAGGATCCTTTGAACAATGTTTAAAAATGGGAGATGGGAGGCTAAACAAAATAATCTACATGTATTGGGCTACACTTCAGTTCAAGGTTCTAAACCAGACCTGAGCATTTCAACCTATTGCTCTAACTAAAAAAAATGCAAGCCTGTATTAGTGGGCTATAATTCTACTTAAATGATGATAAAGAGATAAAGCAAAAAGTAAAAAGCATGCAAGTTTATAAATAAAACAACTGTGACAAGTTCTAAAAATATAAACAACTACACTCAAAATAAAGAAAAATCACTTTAAAATGTTTTTTGTCACTGTTCTTATCATGTTATTTATATCCTTTCTTTACAACTTAAATTTACAGACTAATTAATAAGCCATATTGTATCAGGATGAGTCAATGAGGGCTCCCATCTTCAAAAAATAATTTTCACTTCTCCTGCCTACCCTCCTGAAAATATTCTGAAGGTAATGGAGTTTAACACCGGTAATTTAAAAAGATTTAGTACTTGAAAATGAGTATCGGGATGAATCTAATGCCTTACTGAAATATGTTTGCTGGCTTGAGTTTGAGTACATGAGTTATGATGATTTAAAAAGCAAAAGCTTCTTCATTTCCTCACACTGACGACAATGTCTTCTCTCAGTAATTGTGTGTATAACTACAAAATAAGTATGCTACAGATAAATGTATTAAAAAAAACAAAAAATGAAAATGAGACGTTCTTTACATCAAAGACACAAATCAACCCCCAAAATGAGTGAAAAATAGCCCAAAACAACAACGATTGCCTATACCATAGTACGAAATAACATTTCAAGGACATCTAGAGTCAAGAAGAAAAAGTAAACACTGAACTACATCTAAACAATAAGAGACTACGGTTCAAAACTTACAGCTCTGCTCCGCTCCACCTGCTTCTTGAAAGCGTTGGCGCCCTGGAGAGCCCAGACGATAGATTTAAAAGAGACTTTAGGCTTCTTGCCCAACCTAGCAGGGCGCTGCTGTGGTGCCACAGGCCCAAAGGTTAGCGGAACACCAGCACAGTGAGGATCAGAGTGGGCAAATGTGAGGGAAGCCAGCCCAGTGGGGGTGAGGAGAGGGATGGGGAGGTGCGGTCAAGAGAATGGCAGGTGTCAGCAAAAAGCAAGGCCTCTGATGGTGTGTCATCAGACCAAAGCCCTCAATTACTATCGCCAGTGAGGAATCAGTTTGTTAAAAATTTCGAATTTGAGTGATACACAAAATATTATCAAGCTCAACGAAAATTTAAAAAAAGGTGTACAGACACAAATACAACCATATTATTAAAACGAAAAGTTACAGTTACAATAGCAAAGCATGAGAGAAAAGAAGAATGTAATTGTATGTGATATCAAGAAACCAAGGATTTCAAATCATTCTTACATCAGTAATCCAATTGCCAAATCAGGTTATTTTCCTGATTTCTTACATTTCTTCTTGCTGATGTTTCTTTGTTGTTGCTTTTTTTACCTGTAGCATCTCTTAGACTCTTGATATTAACATGAACAAATAATAATATGTTCATGAGTTATGAATGGTATCAACAATGTGCTTTTGATTGAAGTGGTGTTTAGTTGCTGGGTTTTTTTCTCTTCCAATTTCATTAAATCGGTCTCGGCCTAGTTAAAACGAAGATGACATTTTCCAAGGAAAAACAGAAAAGAAAGTTAATTTCTGAATTGTTCACTGTCAAATTTTTTTAAAGAAGAAAATCCCCACTAGACTGATCACGCATTGAGTAGAGAGAAAAAATCATGCAACGCTAGTTACTAGAGAGAATTCGTGAAAAACAACATTGCTCCTTCGTGTGAAATCTTTATTTTGTAAATGGCAGCAGGCCAGTCAAAGATTTATTTTAAAAGAACACTTATACAGAAGAAGAAGAGGAGAAAACCCACCAGATCATGAAGACCCAGAATATTAAAAAAAGCCTTAAAACACAGCAAATCCCAAATGTTAAAAAATAAACTGATAACAATGTGTTAGTCAATGCTGAGCAATGTGAAAAATTTAAGAAATGAAGACAAGGAAAAATTATTCAAAGCAAAAACAGATAACAAAAACATGTGGTGTCACATTTAAGCAGTTATTAGTTTCAGGTTCATTTAATGCAGTGCAATGGCAAATTGATTCAAGCAGATGAATTAAAATAGGATGACCATCATAACCCCTCCCTCACCTTTTTTCTTTGTTTTTATAACATCCTTACATTTTGCTCGTATTTGTGTTGTATTTGTCAGAGTGTTTGACAAAACTTTTGTAAACAATGAGATGGGGATGATGCAGAGATAGAGATGCTAAGAAATAGGATGATGGAAGAAAGAAGGAGAAATGAAAAGGAGGAGAGGGCAAGAAGAGTTGGTGAAGAGACCATGATTTCAATGTCGAATCTTTTGTTCCATCATTTGGCGATCGTTAATGATCAAATTCGGAAGTTGTTTGATACTTTGTGCTATGTCTCTATTTTTTTCTCCAAATGCCTCTAGAAATAACAACAAATAAAACAGTAAGTGACTCAAATGTATATAGATAACATACATGCATCAAATAGTGTAAAAAATGTAAAAATTTTAGAAAGTAATGTAAAACTCCAAACACATGTTAAAATGTCACTGCAATGAGGATCATAAAGGAGAATAGACAATCTATATGAAGAATGAAAACATGCACACCTTACTAGCAAAACTTTACCTGGTAATATCTAAGTATCACTTCACTCATTATTTTCAATTAGCAACAAGCCTAGCAGAATGTAGAGGCTATCTAGGAAAGGTACACACAGAAATATTACTACACTTTAATGGTTCATACCTTTCCAAATTGTTTTCCGTACATCTCATCATCCTCATCAGAAATCTTGAAACTAAAGTCTGGAGTTCTCGGCTTCTCAGGAGTCCGCACCTTCAAGATAGTCAGAACGTTCAAGTCAGTTCAATCATTGATTTTGTCTTTACTGCTTGTAAATGTACGTTCAATAAACCAGTCTATGCCGTGAAAGTAGGACAAACAAAAAGAAATGTTAAGACCATGTGAAGACAGTGTGGAAGCAACATGAGATGATCATGAGAGGTCTACTGAAAAAAGCAAATTTTCTTCTTCTAAGGGTTTTCGTTGTTGTTGTTGTTGTTGTTGTTGTTGTTGTTGTTGTTGTTGATGTTGTTGTTGTTGTTGTTGTTTTTCACTTCTATAAATCTCCACATCATTTTACAATGATGCAAAAGCATACAGCCCTGCTTCAAATCAATATGTGAATAAAAGAAAAGATTAGAAATATCGCCCTACCCTGTACACTGGCAGGGCTCTGAAGACAGCCCCTGTGTTTCTCTCTGCAGTTGTAAAACTTTCCAAGTGGGAATTGTAGGCCTGAAAAGATAGAATAAAGAATTCTTTGTGAAGTTGAGGCAGTTGGAAGAACAGAATGATTTAAACAGATTTCTGTATTACATGTATATCTGTAAGGGAAACAATGCTCTTTAAATATCAATTTGTCTATATTTCTTTACTTTTATTATTGAAATTCGTTGAAATTAATTTGAAGTACAGAGGTATTTTCAGTTCAGACACTGTTGTGATATTAGATGCAATCGCAAAACAGGGGCTAAACAGATATTGCTATTTCCTTATTTATCGAGCAAAATTCAAAATAGCTCTGATCGTGAAGGGTTTTTACTTTGGGTTTGATGAGGGCTCCAAAGAACTTTTTGTCCTCTGGCCTCAGCACTTGATCTCTTCGTGCCATATATGCTGATCTCCTGAAAGGCTCCCATCTGAAAACAAAGCATGATACAGTGCTTATTGAACGTGAAAGCTGTGAATTTTGAAAAGAAAGAGCATGTTGACATACCTTACAAAGGTCTTTTACTAACGCAATGATTAAATCACTTTAGCCGCAATAGTTCACTGATTTCGATATAAAGAATTCATATTTTACCTTGCATTGTCACTACATACATACTAAGCATTTCATAGAAAGCTGGTGTTAAAATATAAACTAAATGTAACAACACACAATGACAGAAAAAACATACCTTTGTTTATCAAACATGAGAGGATATTCAAACTTTTGCACTGATCTGATCTTGTGAGAGGCACTCTTTCTTTTCACTGGGGCTAGTGGACCCTGTAGAAGGAACATTTCTTGAGTTTTTAAAACAATTCCCCCAAAAGAAACCCACGCTCTACAGACAAAAATAAGGAGTCTTCTGGTGTTATTGATGGTCATAGAAATAATTTTACATCTTCAACACCAATTCTGAACTAGAAACCCAAGTACGTGTTCAATCACTGGATAGATTTCAAAAATGTCATTACAACTTTAGCACATCTTAACAATATAATAACATTAAGATACAGAAGCTTAACATAAACTGGACTAAGTACTGGGTACTTAACTTGTACTTTGTATTATACAAATATACATACTGAAAGAACATTACATTTTGTGTTCATTAAAAAGAAAACTCCAATAGCTCTTTCACATGAAGTCTACCTTGAGCTCTGTACTGTGAGAAATTAAGAGCATGGAAGTTATCTTTATACTTTAATTTCTTTTCATTATCTTGTTTCTTACCTCGTTGATGTCATAAGGTAAGATAATTTGAGATGGAGCATCCTCAGTTGATGGATAGTTGAAAGCTCTATGTTGGCCACAAAATCCAATGAATCTTCCCTTCATGCCCCACCATAACCTGGTTGGAGATAATCATATAGCCTATTACATCATACAACTAATCAATGCCTAAACATGTATTACTTTAGAGAAGTAAAAAAACAAAGACCCAAAGACAGGATGTTAAATAATACATGATGCAATAGATACCTCATGTAGCTCATTTGCATTGAACTATGATAAACTATATGGATCTGTAAGTCAAAATCCTAACATTATTGCAAGTGATAGAAAAAGCATACACCTGTCCAAAGTGTGTGGAATGAAACTTTCACAATTTGAACCATGAAACCAAGAAACAGTAAGGCAAAAATGACGCTCAAATAAATCTGTATCAAAAGCTTTCTAAGTATTTAATATTTGTTTGTTGATTTTTGTGTCTCTCTTACCTAACAGAGCCATCTATTGAACTTGAAAGGACAGTTTTCTGAGATTCAACATAAGCAAGGGACACAACTTTACTCATGTGAGCTCGCCAGCAAATATCTTGTTTCAGGCAATTCTGAGAAGGAAAAAAAAGATACACTCATTGGTATAAAAGAGAGACAAAAATGTGAAGACAAAAATAAGATGCTGTGTGGTAGTAAGATATTGTATCAACGTGCATAAGAACCCCTAGATGTACTCTCTGTTAAATAAATCATAATTCTAAAAGTAGCATTCTCAATCAGTATGAAAGGCCTAGTTTGGTGGTTTGCTGGTCAAGTGGTCAGCTCGTTGGTCTCTCGAGTCAATGGTCCGGGGTTTGATCTCCGACCGCGCCGACATGGTTTGTATTTGATAGTATTTTCTTATCCTCATCCAGGTGTAAAATGGGTACCCGATTATAGACAGTGAAAGATACTGTCAGAATGTTGGTATGTGTGCCGGCAGCACTACATGCAAACCAGGTAGCACTACCACTATGCTGTTGAGATGGCTTTGGAATGAAACATGTCTGTCGGGTAATAATATGCTGTAAAGCCCTTTGAGCTCAATTGGCTATTATTATTCCTAAGAGCCATATTCTAGATAATGTGACTATCTTACTAAAGGAGTAATTTTCAATTATTGTTCTTTCTTAGGCATGTGTACGACAATGAAATACATGTATCTGATGGCATAAAAGCAAACACTAAAATCCTACTCTTATAGAGGTATTTCAAATCTACCTCTTTCTAGAATGAAAGATGAATAGAAGGCAAAAAAAGACGTGCGCATGTGTAAGAAGATATAACCAAGAAAAATACATGTTCAAGGATATACTCACTGGATCATCTGTTTCGGGATCTTCTAAGAACTGTTTCACATTCCATAGTGACAGGTATCCCTCTAGAAATGGAAAGAAATATGGACTATAAGTAGTATAAGTGTCTAGAACATCTTTACTTTTTTGTTTTTGAATGGCAAATTTATGTGTATAAAAATGAGCATGGTCAAATGGTCTAATACAAATAAGACAATAAAGACAGTTTAACGCGAATCATCATTGTCTCTGCAAGAAGCGAAATGAATAGTTTTACTTTCAATTTATACACTTTAATCAGAAAAATACACGACCATGGAATGTAAGAAAAAATGGGTTGTTTGTTTTCAAAAAGAACTTACTATTATCACCAACAACCAGAAAGTTGACGTCCTCATCATGGCAAATAGCTGTTACAGGAACACCTTGTCTACGGGTTAGAGGAGAAACTTCCCTCAGAATCACACCCTGAACAAAACAAAGAGACATGTAGTGATATACAAACTTGCTTAGAACACTTCTCAATCAGGAATACGGTATTGCTCTCGTAAAGAAAACTATTTTTGTAGTAACTCAAACATTCAGGTCAACAATGCTAGGATTTGTGAGTCTAAAACTTTCTAACATCATAACCGATTTTGCCTTTTTTGTTTTACTGACAAAATGTCCTCACCAAAATCTTTGTATGCATCAATATTTGCCTACATAATAATAATAATAACATCATTTATATAGCGCTTTTTCCCCACAAAGTGGGCCCAAAGCGCTTTACATTGTATATT
>JAUELK010086466.1:0-10829 GCA_031471215.1 Gastropteron pacificum | reverse complement strand
GTGAGAGAGGAAGATTGTTACAGGATCTTGTGACTGGATGACGTGTCATACCAGTGATCATCACAGGCTTTACAGTGTGAGAGAGGAAGATTGTTACAGGATCTTGTGACTGGATGACGTGTCATACCAGTGATCATCACAGGCTTTACAGTGGGACCTGTCATTGACGCAGACCAAGAACGCAGGAATAGCTCATCTCTGAGAATATCAAGTGAAAGCCCCATCATTGGGATTGAAGATCTCAAGTGAAGGAACAAAGATATTTAATTGTGTTTATTTTGGGGACAAACTAGAGATTTTTCTCTCAAGTGAAGGAAACAACACATTTCTTAATGTGTGTGTGTTTTTTTTAAAGTATATACTTGAAACATTTCCTGTGTGTGAGTGTGAGGACAGCTTCTTTAAAGTTCAAAGTTTTGGGACTCATGCAAGGATTTTTCAAAGAAAAGTTTCTGCTCTTACTTCTATAGATAGTTGTGCATTATTGAACGACGCGGGGGAACAGCTTGTGAAGGAAAAGACTGTGACAACAATTCAGAGAACTTTACCAGTAAGTAGGGTAGGCTTAAAAGAATGTAATTTGTGTTTGTGTGGTGAAAAACATAACAACACAAAAACGGAAACTGGAATTATTTTTTTTTCGAAGTTTCTATAGGCCCATGTGCTGATATTGAACATTTTGTAGAAGATTGAGGTCTTACAGTCAATGGATTGAACTGTAAACAGAATGAATCCATCCATCCATCTGTCCTTACTTATGCCTCTTGATTCCTTGTGGAACAAAGGGCCACAGTCGAGAACTACACATTACAGTGTAGTGTGTAGTTCTCGGCCACTGTCCATCCATCCTAGCATACCTTTTTGTTGGACAAGGAATAAAGAGGCTGATCGTGCCCCCAAAAGGAGAATTCAATGATTTTAAAAACAAAATGATATTAGTGGTTTTACAGCCTTAGAGTTAGAGTCAAATGCAAATGTAGATATATTATATTCATTTACTAGATGCCTTTTGAGCTCTGTATTCCAGGGGAGTGGGCGGTTTATAAATAAACTTAGTTTTTTTTTTTATTACTATTCATTAAACCACACCCTCCCACCACTTTCTTCCCCCCCCCCCCCCCCCTCAACCAGTGGCGACCACAGAGCCGGGAGCCGGGTTTGACTCGCGTGGTTTGGGCCTGAGGACACAGAAGAAGTTGCTGGGCAAGATGTCCAGCAAGAAGATTGCCCTGACCTTCATCGACGACACCACGGGCAGGGTGCTGGACAACTTCAACAAAGTCGTGCGCCTGTACAAGGGCAACAAGAAGGAGGCCGACAAGCTCCTCAAGTACATCATCAAATCTGTCGTCAAGGTGGGAGGATACAATAATGTACTGACATTTGTTTGCGTAATGATGATGATATTTTTGTTTTTTAAATTTATTTGCATATTTACATGATGAGATCATATTCATATTTGAATAGTTTTTTGTAAATTTATTTTTCATTCATCTTTTGAGTTTTTAAAAAATTGTTTAATCAATTATCAATTTTTGTCTCCAGGTGGGAATCTTGTACAAGAATGACCAATTCAACCGTGACGAGTTACGGCTGGTTGACCAGTTCAAGCAAAAGTTCCATTCCTTAGCCATGACCATTGTTTCCTTCCATCAGGTTTGTGGTCTGAGGTTTTTCTTTTAGTTCGAGTCTTTTGAGTTTTACACCTCTAGCAACACAATGAGATCATGTACATAGGAGATGGGACCCATATTTTAATGTTTATCCCCAATAGAGTATGGATGGACAGTCATATAAACTACCCACACAACCCCATGTCCAGACTCTCCCAGAGGGATATTGGAACCCGGGTTGCCATGTATGTAACCTAGCATGTTAACCTGTTTGGCCACCACACAGCCGCAGTGGTAGGTGGCTTATCAAGAAGATAGGACATGTCGAAATTAAACATATCAGATTAGGATTCTGGAGTAGTAGATCTTGGGTCCCTTCACCTGGCTCAAAATCATTGTTGAAATGAAGTGTTATCATGTATTATTTAGAATCTACATGCAGATCTGATTCTGTTAGTACATTTTTGTCTGTTATTGCCTAGAAACAATATTTGTGGTTGAGCCTCAGTGAGATTAATCTTATTGTGTAATGATTTTGTGGTAGAAGTATTTTTTATTTTCATAATCGTTATTACCATTATTAGGTCTTCAGTTGAAGGATGTGCTAAGGGCAGCAGAGATTAGGGGTGAAGTTCTCATTAGTGGCTAAGGAATCAGTGTCTTAGGGACTAAAGGTATATGATGTGAGTGTTAGCATTATTGTTATCATTATCACAAATCACGAGTTCCGCAGACCCTTGGGAAAGGGTTTTTTTTACCACCATTTCCTCAGCCCACCCAGGTGTAAAAGGGGTACCTGGCTATAGGTATGTTTCTGCGCCTCACAGGCTGCCTGTACTTGTGTTCAATGTTTGTGATGTGTTATGTAGCCTATCGGGGGAGTAATAGATGGTAAAGCGCTTTGAGCTCTCCGGATGGAAAGTGCTATATAAATGCCATCTTTACTTAAGTAAATCTAGTGCTTACCTCAGCCTTGAGGTCTGCTGTCCTGGAGTGGCACACAGTGACTGTGGCGTGGCTCCACAACAACAGGTCAGACATCGGGGCTCCCACAATCTTACTGCGACCCACCACCACTGCCTGCTTGCCCTTTATCTCAACACCTGGGGGGGGAGGGGGACAGAACAATGCATTAGGTAATCATCACCATTATCAACATAATCACCATCACCTTCATCACCACATCATTCTATGGCACCAAGATCAGATCCCTTTTAAAATATCACAAAACAGTACCCTGTCCTAGATAAACTGTGTGATGGATGAGAAATTGCTCTCATAATAAGATCGGGTACCGTTTTTACACATGGGTACAGTGAGCACTTGACCATCAGATCACCAGAACTCTTAGGACTGACCTGATCGTTTGATGAGCTCCATACAACCTCTGGGGGTGCAGGGTAGGATACAATTGTCCAGGTCACCTCTAGACAGACGGCCTGCATTGTCCTGGTGGAGGCTGACGAATGGACACACATGACTGGTTAGTATAATCAAAATACTATGCATTAGTCTACGACTTGGTTATAGAAAATTGTATGTTAGTAACAAAATACTGTACATGAATTACTGTATGTAGTATAAACGAACTATTGTACGTAAGTATACAACTGCACTCTTTATAGACACCCCAATCAGCTCAGATAGTCATACAAGTACATAAGACTGGCATTGGCTGTGAGTGAATAACTCCACGGCAGGGAATAACAACAATACAACTGAGTCATCACTACTGTACAAAGGTGTACAACTTAGTAACAAAATCATGTACATTAGTATGACAAACAAAGTAGTCTTGATGAACACATAAGTAAGCACACATGTACAGAGAAATGGTAATGTTTGGGTGCCCTCTTGCTAGGTACGAAAGACATCTCAAAATGCTCACCCGTCCACATCTTTGCTCTGTAGGATTGCATTGGTCACCAGGTGGGCGTCTATCTCATTGTCACTCTCCAGGGGAAGCTGGGAATACGGACATTCTTGGTTGTCATGATGAGGATAGGTTTTGAATAAAAGCCATCGGTATATAGTATATATGACCAACACAGTGTGCATTGCCTGGGCTTTCCCGGAAAAAGGAATCAAGGCACTGTGCGTTGCCTGGGCTTTCCCGGAAAAAGCAATCAACGCAGTGTGCGTTGCTTGAGCCTCAATGAGTTTACGTCCATCTCAATACACAAGCTATGTCCGGAAAGCTCCCACAGGGAATCAAACCAGGGAGGCCTGCGCCCTAAAATTTTAACAGTTCGGCCAGTATACAGTAAAGTAAAGAACAGTAAATGAGCATTACAACAAAATACAATGACACCCACCTGTACAATGATGCCGTGCACACTCGGGTCATTGTTCAGTCTCTCCACACAACTCAGGACCTGTGGGAACAACAGCAAAGGTTACTCTAAGGTATCCAATAAATGGATAAAGGGGGGGGGGGGGGGGTTAAACAATGTCTTTGAAGTTAAACAGCATAATTTACAGCATCATTATTACCCCAACAGATTTTGCACCCATCTCAGCCTCCTTGAAGGCATACTGGTAGTGCTACCTATTTGGCACCTAAACCAAAATATACGGACACGATCTCTCACTGTCTGCAGTCGCCGGGTACCCCTGAGTACTGGGAGAATTGTATGACAAACTCCTTTTTTCCAGGAGTGATGAATAAGAAAACACTGTCAAAATCCATATCTTACATTCATAACCGTGATGACAAAAAGGTTTACAAATTAGTAAAGAGAATTTCGCTATCACTCTAATTAAATCAACAACAAAAGTTGCATTGTAATTTGCTGTCAACCACATTGAGTTCACTGTAAAGAAAGATTCAACTTCATGACACATCTCCCTCCGAATCTTACCAAAACCAATTAAACAAAAAAAATCAACATTAAAAAAAAAAAAATCAATATGAAGAAAACATGATTTTTTTCTGGAAAAAAAGAAAGAATCAAAATAAATTCAAATTCGAATAAACTTTGAATGCACCTTTACCCTCACACACCTCAAAACAAATCAGTGTATACATTCAACATTACAGTAACTGAAATCATTAACTATTTAAAAAATCTCTTCATCATTCTACTGCAAAATTGGCAGTGAAAAATATATAAATTTATATTAATTCAACGCACTATAATCTGTGAAAGATTTCGACAAAATCCAGGAAAAGACGTTTATGACAATTTGTCTAGCTTGATTGGAACAATGTGTTGCTGTACACATGTGGGAAAGTTCAAAAGATGTAAAAGAAAACAGGACCTTAAAGTAGGCCAATTATTTCATTTTTCCGCCATAGAGCTATGACTGAAAAGGCAGTCCGTCACTACATTAAAGAATATGTTCAAAGTGAGAGGCAGGCATCAAAATCATTAGATCCATGCTAGATGGGTCCTTGAGTTTTTGCATAAGTCCATGTTACTATTGGCATTTTCTGGGCTTAACTGCGATCATACAAAACTTTTCTTCTTCGCTCTCGATCAAACAAAACCAAAAGAACAAAAGCACCATCATGTTGCACAGAGTAATGTTCATATAGGTATGCTGAACCAATCCATGCTTATCAGACTTACGTCAAACTGCGTTGAAGACCTGGGCAGTTTAATGTGCTCAGCTTTGACCCCGACTTCTGCGGCGGATTTCAGTTTCTGGTTGATGTACACATTGGAGTCTGACCTGTCCCCGACCTGGAACACATCAACAAAAGTCAATGACACTAGAAAATACAATAAAAAAGATTGTATTTATATAGCACTTTCCCCCCGGAGAGCCCAAAGCACTATACATCTCTTTATCCCCAGACAGGCTACGAACGCATGCAACACATAACATATTGTAAACATTGAACACAAGTACAGGTTTATTCTAAGCTGTTCAATGGTTGTGGTGATATCACTGTTGACTCAGTTGGCTGGTGTGACCTTTTCACACAGACTTGATAGAGAAACGTGCACAGATGTGTGCAGGCTTAATTAGCATCACTGTAACAACACTGATGACTTTGTGAGGGACAGAGCATGAGGGTCTATTACCTTAGAGAGACACTACATATCTCAGTATAATCATTTATTGATATATCCCTTTGAATATCTTAAAACACAAACAATGATTTGATCGAATGAGAGTTAAGCGCTGTATGTTTGATTTGCATGCCTTTGTATTTGGAGTATAAATATTGAGTGCCTTCAGTACCTTGTTGAAATTGTTATTGTTGTTATTGTAATGCACTTTGAGCATTCATTTGAATGGAAATGCGCAATATAAATGCAATATTACCATTGAGCCCACACAGTGGGGAAAGGCTGTGTTGTAAAGGAACTTATTACTCTATTAACTACTAGCAGGGCTTCCACGTTCTTACGAACAGGAGTGGACAACAGCTTGTTTGCTTGATATTTCTAGAACCACTATCATTCCAACTAAATTACAACAACCGGAAAAGCAGTGTCGCAGATATTCCATTTGTTGGCAGAGAGTGGAACTTATTAGGGAGGTAAATGTAAATCGCAAATTCAACCGGCAGGATTCTCAAAGTAAAATAATGCTGAATGCTCACTGCGTATGTCAGTTATTTTATCCTATTTTTCCGCCCAGCCGATTCTGTGAACATTATAACCCTATATAAAGGTGTCACGCCCACAAACCACACTTATAATACAGATGAACCAAACTATTCAGTGTATCAAGGTGGTCCCACCTGTACGATGGCCAGTCCAGGAGCAAAGCCTGGATGGTCTGCTTGGAATGCTGTCACCTCTTCAGCCAACTGTTTCTTGATGTCACTGGGGGAGACAACACATTTCTATAATAATAACAATAACAATAATAAAAATAATAATTATAACAATGATAATAATAATCATAATAATAATAGCTGATTATATAGCGCTTTTTCATGCTCGAGGTCAAAGTGCTTTACAGCATATTACTACCCCAACAGACCTGTTTCATTTCAACCTCCTGGGAGGCATACTAGTAGTGCTGCCGGCGCACATACCAACATTCTGACAATATCTTTCACTGTCTATAGTCGGGTACACATTCTACACCTGAGTAAGGCGAGAAAGTCGTGACAAAGTACCTTTTTCAAGAGCACATTGGGTGGTGGATAAGAAAATATTCTCAAATCCAAATCGAGTCGGCACGGCCGGGGAATGAACACTGGACCTTTGACTCGTGAGACCAACGCTCTGATCACTTCACCAACATATCACAGTTCTACAGTTAATGATAAATTGTTACACTGTATTGTATACACTTTCTTCCTCCCTTCTCAGGGAAATTTGCCTTAATGTTAAGAGCCACGCTTATCGCTGTAGCCAACATGCAGTTGCCACAGAGTAGCGATTATCGGCCATCATATTTTTGGGGGGACAAGGGGGTTATGATAGGGCTGAATTTCAAATAAAATATTTGTTTTAACTAAACAGCTAAACTAGTGTTTTAAGCTAACAAAGAGTTTTTGTAATCACTAATTCAGCAAAATCAATGACCCATTATATAACATTTTATATTGTTCCCGTGACCTGTCACTGCATTCAACCATCTATGGAGGAGATCATAGATGCACTAAGCTAATGAGAGTAGCCACTCCCCCATTATCTTAGGGACCATTCGAATACAATATATTATTACACCTATTTTGGGATTCTCCCTCCCTTCCCTCACGCTTTTATCAACATGTTTACTGCAAAGGACATATAAAGTCTTACAACCCATCTAAAACAGAAAACACTGTAAAGAACACTATACTATCTTTAGTGAGTGACACCTCTCCTCAATTCTCTATGTTAAGACAATGAACTGTAAGCACATTTTTCGCTGATAACAAATTTCAATCTTTATCAGTACTCAGAGGTCATTCTTACTATGTGCTATCATCAAATCCGAGACACTATGCACTATGATGACTATGAGGTGACATGCAATATTTTCATTACGTAGATACTCAAAATTGAACTTCCGATTCAGATGAATAAGTGAGATTTTTGTTTTTATAACTGAAATAATGCAGGCTTAGGGAATGGATATTGGATACTTTGTCATGAGGCTTTATGCTAATGATAATCTATCCATAATCCAGAGTAAAATATGTGTGAATAAATAATAAATGTGTTTTTTCTTATTATTTCTTCAACATTCTTTTTCAGCCATCTGAGATTCTGGTGTTTTAAGCACTCACATAACATGAATTTTGGAAACATCATGAACACACACACACATACATATATATACAAACATATCTACTACATCTGGTATAACAACTTCTTATCAGTTTGACAAAACTACCTCATTACTGTCGTATATCAGTACTATTAAGTTTTGACCAGAGTTTCTACACCCATAGTAAAGTAACATTTAGCTTAAAGAAGAGGTGGGACCTATGTACTATCAACAGTCTCCAATAGGATGCCCCCCCCCCCTTTATTTTATACCTTAGAGTAGTTTGTTGGGGTGTGTCCAGTTCAGCAGAGACGAAAAATCAAGCTCTGTTAGGTAATGAGAACCTCAATTAGGTATTATCTGCCATTTGTGGAATCGCACAGGTTACAATAGTTCTACTAGGGTGAAAGGTGACCCCTGCTTTATCTGAACATTTGTAAGATTCCCACTGTTAGGAACATGCTTGTGATGAAATGTTACACAGGTATCTGTTGCCCAACCATGTAGGCCTAATCTCACACTTACATACAATTTGTACAATGTGTTATGTAATCGTTGACTGCTCACAAAGGCATTAGGCATCAATTTAATAAGGGAAATGTTTGTTCAGGCAGGTTTCACTTCTGGCCAAATTAATGACAAGTGATGAAGCTTATTTTTGTCATGCAATATATTGAGTTAGTATCAGACTATTCTTACACTTCCTATTCTTCAATAATTGAAAATTAATGTGGCAGTTCTTAGTTTTTCTAGTTCGTTTAATAAGATAAGATGATTCTTTGTTATCCCATGAAGGTAAATTGGTTTCACAATGTTCTGATTACATTCACCACAGACACATCTGCATACACCTTTCTCTCTCTCACTCACTCTTTAACACAAAGTATAGGTATATTAGTAGCATAGACAATAGATAATGTATCAGTGTCAGTGCCTGATATGACATATGTTACCAACATTTTGTGTGTAGCCTACTAAGCGAATATAATAATAATAATAATAATAATAATAATAGTAACGCAAACAATTCTGTGAAGGTACAAATGTATTTGTGTGTGTACTGAAAGTTATCTAAGTTAAGGAGGACAAATATTAGTTGACTACTCAAATCATATAGAGATCAATACAATATGTTGGCTAAATGTAGGGAGCTCCTTCTTTGAATTATAAGTTTAAGTATAATTTACAATTTGTCTTATCAAGAAATGAGAGCATTTGTACTAAAATGTGTTAATATGGGACATAAGAATAAGAGTCATGAATGGCAGGATAAGTAGGCCTATAAACACACACACACACACACAAAACAGAAAAGTACTATAATTTGAGCTTGCTGTAGAGCAGGGGAAAGCGCTAGATCTATATAAATGCTATGTATTATAATTTACATAAAATGAAAACAACAACAACAAAAAAGCAGCTAGTGACAATATGCCTAGTATAATAATCATGTAGTATGTGTGTGATCATTCATTCAGTGAAGACCCACCATATATATGAATGTATGAATGACAAGTGAGGTCTAGCTGTGGCCAGTGAAGGCTAACCCTGAGATAAACGTGATCGCCTGTCACCAGCCAGGTAATGTCCTTATCTTTGACCCCAAACACTGATAAGCTGCTCTAGTTTTGAGTCCCAAGGACTTCAAGGGCAAGCTAAGCCAGCCTGTCCTATCTCTGTAATCTAGGCCAAACGGAAGGTTCAGGGTTTACACTAACTAACTTAGACATCCATGGTGAATCAGTCTCTTAGGCTGGGTTTTAGATTTTGATTTAGGCTAGGCCTCCTGAGGTTTTCCTGTAGTGTTAACTATCTACAGGCTTGATAAATTAATCAATCAATGTCACTTTACAAATCATTAGATACACATCATTTTCTTTATTTTTTTACACCTATGACTAAGACAGAAAACCTATGCTGTTGGCCTTCTGAGATTCTACCTAAATGTAGAGTTACTTTGTGAATTCAAGGTTTGATCATCAATAGGGCTGTCACTTCATAAATCACTATGCTCTAATGATAATCCTTCCCCATGAAGGTTTCACAAAGTAAAATACATCTAACACACTGGTTCAGTCAAATAGTGAAGAATATGAGTGTGTTTAAATACGTCAGAACTTACAGTTGAGTTACTCGGTGAGAGTGACAGAGATGGAGACAGAGAGGGTTGGGCAACTGAACATTCTTATAACAGTAACAACAGTTAGGCCATAACAGGATTTTGTACAGGTTAAAAAGAGTGACTGGCTATGGCCTTGTTAGAAGCAAAAGAAACCCACAAGTTTGTCCAGTGGCAGAGACAGTGACAGTGCGATCCTATAGACCCCCCTTTGCCCTAAGGTAGACTAGGACTAGATCTAGATTCTAGAAATAACGTGAGGACTTCCAAACATTGCCAACAACACTAGGGTTAGGGTTCCTCTCAATCAGGGGGTCAGGGTGGGGTTCCCCTCAATCAGGGGGTGAGGGTGGGGCTTCGGAGAAGGCTAGGTTTATTTCTAGATCTTGGGTTCCCCTCGATCAGGGGATGAGTGGTGGCAATGTTTAGAAGTCCTGAAATACATGTGGCAAGCAGTTCTGAAGCATTCTGCCATGGCCACATTCTTCTTCCTTGTAAGCAACCGATCACGATCATCAAGCTGATTATTCTGTCACTATTACATTCATCATTCAATCATTCACAACAAATTGCCAAGTGATGTAAGGGATAATTATATTATATAATAATGGCCACCCTAAGAAGAGCTTCTGACTCTATCGGCCTTCTGAACGTGTCAGCTGACAATGTATAGATCTAGAGCTAGAATCTAGATGTCACTTCTTAAAGAAGACACTTTTTACTATAGCTTGTAACAGCAGCAATGGTGGCATCGATTTAGCACCTTTCCCGTAGAGTGATTTAACTGAGATTTTGCATGTCATTCTGTACACAAAATCGCCTAATGGAAATGAATTTTAATTTTCGCTATCACTGCGGAATCGCGAAATCCTTTAATTAGTCTATATAAAAAACGATCGTTTCAAATGGAATAGTGTGTACACAATGAGGTGTTT
>JAUELK010086465.1:0-10997 GCA_031471215.1 Gastropteron pacificum | reverse complement strand
TAGTGTAAAATCAGATGTTTTGAATAAACATAACAATATTCTAATCAGACATCAATATCAGGAATTCAGGCTCCTTGTCACAATATCTTGACTATTTCAGTGCATTCTAGACAGAATATGACTTGTTATACAAATACAAAATATAGCCTTTGTGTAGTAGTATATATCTAGATCCATATAATCTTATAACTCCTTGTATTACACATATTCATAAATAATGTTGTTGATGTTTGTATGTTGGATCTTGATTGACCTGATCACAAATTGCCCCAAGACCAGTAAGTAAGCTATGAATTCTTCTCAAAGATTTCAATTTACTGAACATCATCAGATTTAAACAAATCAAATACTGTCTGTATATATTCAGTTTTCCCTTTTCAGACCAAAATAATAAAGAATAATTTCATCATTTAACAAAGACGAATTAATGTATGAATGAATGAAGGCAATGTGCCAAACTGGAATATACAGATGATTACTCATTCATTCATAGATGAGAATTACTTACTAATGCTTTAAGGTTCTTGTTGCCTTTGCTAAACTTATGAATTTAAAGGAAAGAAAATATAAGAAAGAAAGAAGAAAAAGGAAGTGCTTTCTGCTCTAACATTTCATTATGGTCTTGTGGCTCTTTGTTTTGTAGAAGTTTTCATTTTGTTTTTATCATATGTTTGCTTGGTTATGTATTGTTTTGATATGTCACATCTTGTAGAGATGGACAATAACTTTTCTATTGTCGATTTTCAATCATGTGCCTACTTTAGATGAAGATTGTTAACACTGATACTAATATTGTACTACTACTAACTAATACCTCTGTTATAAACTTTTTTGTTCTCCATTTATATCCTTTATATCTGTAGGCTACAGTTAAATGTATATTCTTCAAGTAAATTAACAATCTCTGAATCTTTCCACAACCAGTTTTTAAGACACTGTACCAAAAAATGCTAACAATTTCTCAAAAATCTTGTATCTCATTCCAATTATCAAAGGATGAATAATAACAAATCTTATTCTTATATTTTTCTCTCTCTCTCTCTCTCTCTCCCCACCTTAGTGACAACTCATCCATCATGTCAGGCAGGCGTAGCCTGAGATCCCCACAAGAAAGTCCGCGCAAGTCTCGGCAAGCACTGGAAGTTCCGCAAAAACATCCTGGGGCACAACCAGCCTCGGAGGGAAATGGTGGTGGGAAGAATGGCGATGCCGGCTCGTCATGTCTGGCTATCACTGTGCCAAGCAAAACCAACGTAGTGGCTCCTTGGGAGGGAGACGACTGAGCTCCTCTGTGGGGGGAACAGTGTGTGGGGGGAACGCATTATGTGTGGGACATTCTTTGTGGGGAACAGTGTGGGGGGGGGGGGAACACATTATGTGGGAGACATTATGTGTGGGGGACATTGTATGGGGTATTGTGTGAAGGAATTTAGTGTGGAAACAAATTGTGGGGACTTTTCTTGTTAGTTGTGTTTGTGGGGGTATACAATGTCATATAGTGTGTGGGGCGGCATTGTGTGTAGGACATTTGAGGACTTTTTAGAGCTGTCAGATTGTTGAGTGTATTGTATGTACAAGTGTTTTGTGGACCTTTAACTTTAAGGGGGGGGGGGGGGTATTTTTGTGGGGTTTACTACATATTTTGTGGGTATTATGTTGTCAGAGATGGATCAAGTTGTTGTGTGAGTGTTTGGGGAGGGTTAGTGAGATAGGGTGTGTGTGGGAGGGTGTGCAGGTTTTATATTGTTGACATTTTGAGGCTTTGTTCAGTTCGGACATTGGCATACCTTTAAGTGAGTGAGTTTTGCATATGAATACTGTGGAAACAATGGAGAGAACAAAAATGTATGATGAAAAAGAGGTAGAGATCATATAATGAGTCGGTGTTGAATTTCATAGCATTATGATTTGTTATGGGGCTCAATGGACTCAAGCAACATACTGTTTAACAGATTTCTATCATTTAGGTTTACATAACAGTCGGACAAGCTTGAACTCTATGTAAAGATCCAGTGTTAATTAATGTTTAGTTAGTCATTGTTGAATACGACAACTATCCAGCTGTCCAGCTATCCATGACTTGAATTTTATGATAATGCCTAGAATTTTCTTTTGAAACTGAAGAGTGAATAACATATAAATCAGTGTTTTTAGACTAGAAATGTTGAATACAAGAATGAGCAGTATCATTCTGTTTTTGTGTATTTCTGTGTGAGTCCAGGACAATTGTACATTCAGTGTTGAACGTAATGTTTAATTGAACAAGTGTTTTAAATCTGCAATCATTCAGTGTTGCTTTTCACCTAGTGTTTGACTCACACCAAAGAGGGAGATTATGGTCAGTCTAGCTTTATGTTGTCTCAATCAACATTTCAACATATCACATTCTTTCAATAAATTTGTGCTTGTCCTATACTGGCAGTCTTGGTTTTTAATCTAAATTTATAACATGTCATGAGCTGTTATGACTACTACTAAATTACACTTTTTTTTCAAACTGTTTAAATTTTCAATTTGTAAATAATTAAATGAAATATGAATCTTTGTATAGTTCAATACAACTTTTTAACAAAATCTTACTCACAACTGTTATAAACCAAATTGAATAATTTTGCAACAGTTTACAGGCTACCTATCTATCCTCTTTCCATCCACCTTTGAGGGATACGAATATACTGTATATAGCATGTATCCCTCAGTAAAAGACATTTTCAAACTTGTTCTACAAACAGACTTGGTACAAGGATGATATTCTTGTCATGTTGGTTAATATACAAATCTACTATACAAAGAGAATATGAATGCTTCTTGGTATAGCACATTCCCTCACCCAATGCTCAGTGCGCTTTACTTTAGTGCAGAAGATGGCGGAGGAGCATAAGCATTAGTAGTTATTCGTGTTAATGGGACGAGATTATAAGCAGCAAACAGACAAGTAATGATGCAAGAATGTATACATGTACAGCATCTCCCCCACAGTTAAGCTCCAATGTTGTCTCCAGTACACAAGTAGGCCTATTTTGTCTGTCCTCATGCTAGTCCTCTAGTCTATACAAGTCACTCTCCAGGTGTTATTGAGTTACTGGTGTGTTAATAGTGTGTTACAAATGTGTTATTACTGGTGTATTCACTAATGTGTTACAAGTGTTCTAACAATGTGTTTCTAATGTGTTATGGTGTATTACTTATGTGTTTAAGATGTTTCAGGTGTGTTACTAATGTGTTTCCAGTATGTTATTGATATATTACAAATGTGTTTATGGTGTTTAACAAATGTCTCACAATGTGTTGCTGGTGTTTTACTAATGTGTTCCTAATGAGTTCTACTGTTCCGTCTGTGTCATGTGTCCCTGCTCTGCGTGCCATGGTTTCAAGCAGGTTTCCTGCTAGCTGTGTTCTAACTCTTTGACTTTGTGATATTTCTAACATTCTTTCTGTACACACTCATTTATTCTGTTACTTTATTCCTTCATATTTCTTGTACACAACAACACATTCTATAATGTCATATAAGAACACTTACGCCCCTATGTATAGGGCATTCCTGGTCCTTGGGCTAGCTCAGTGCGGCTTCTGTTTATGTTATTTCTACATACTTCTGTACACACCCATTCCTCCATTGTTCTACTTTATTTGAACATATTTCTAGTCCAGACTCATTTACTCTCTCATGTTATTTCACCATAATTTGTGTATACATGTATTCATTATGTTTCTTTATTTCAACCGTAGTTGAGAGATGCCCCATGCATGCATTCCTGATAAGAAAAAAATGCTCATTCTAGCTCTACTTTGTATCTTCATTTTCTAGAATAAATGCCTAGATCACTCCTACACAGCCTCGATTTTGTTTGCCTTTTTACATTTTTTACATTTTTAACATTTAAAAAAATCAATCTGTTGACTATTCAAAGGATTAAGTTCCATCCTTTGTCCAATTGATTTAGAAACAGTTTGTGTCAATCTCTCAAAATACATGTAGGCCTACCTACATTTTGTCTGAGCTGTTCATGTAAACATCCAATTTTGGCTATATACAACAAGGAAAAAAAGGACTGATGCAAAATGATATTGTAAATATTTAACTTTAAATTCACGCCTCAAAGATCACTGCCCTCATAAAAGTGTGTCTGTTTCATTGTCAAAGATATGTCAAAAAAACGTATTCGCCTAGCCATAAAACACACACATTCACATGCCTTTTCACTAGAATTTAAACTTCGTAACTTAACTTTCATCAATTGATCATTAATTTTCAGTGGAAATTGTTTCAACCCTTTTTGCAAATTTACAAAGTAGTCAATGTTAATTCTATTATTTCAATCATATGCTGTTTCATATTTCTTTTCATTTGAATGCTTGATATTATGATCAATATTACAATACATGTTTGTGTCAAGCGTCGTGATCGGAGAAGTCACAAGGTTTATTTGAAGGAGATAGACACTTTGATTTACTGAGGATCTGGTATCAAGGGGTTGTGTATAATGCCAGTTGGAGGCTTAACCCCTTCACAATGTCTTATGTACATTGTGTGTCACTTTTTAGTGTTAAGATGCTGTTTCCACATACTTCATATGTCTAAAAATTGGCCTAGAATGAAAAACTGGTATGGTAAAAGTATCCAAAGCTTGACTTCCCAACACTCTGCCATGTATTCTCAAGTCATATTGAATCAGATTTTACGGGTGGTGTTGCTTATTTCCGTAGCAGACATTTGGGCTGTTGACACATTTGGTTCTTTTTCTTCTCTCCTGTTACTCAATGACCCCCTTTGTTTGGGGCATGGCTCGTGTTGGCAATGTCTGTCCACCCCTGTCCTCTCAGAGGTGGATGTTAACATAGGCATGACCTAATTGTCTCAATAAGGGTGTAAACCTCAACTCAAACTACACAAACAACTCATACGGCATGTGAAGTTTTATTGATGAAAATAACAAGTAATAAAACTTTTGTGCAAGCCACCTCATTCCCTGAAACACAGATCTAGAGATCTGCAGCAAAAAAAGAAAACACTTTACAGCACAAAGTATAAACATAATTTGTACACATGCCTAACTAGAAGCAATTTGTATGCTAGTGTGTTCTTTATAAGGCTGAAGAGGAAGCAGCGAGTGTGTTATTTTGGCTGTAAAGGTCCTCTCATGTCAATTTTGGTAGTAGTCAAAGCCACCCACAGTTCACTCATAGCTTGTCCCAACCTCTCATGTTACACTGACCTAGATCTTATCTGGGCCACTTGGTCCTTGATTACACAAACTAAAAATGTGAAGTTGGTCTTCGAAGTGTGCACATTACTGAGTTCGCTTCGTCAAATTGGTAACAGGCACAAAAAGGAGAAAAAGAAGACATTTGTTTCAGCTTTGCTTGTTACAGTATATGTATGTAGACACTATGCTATCATGAGGAAATCATTTGACATCTCCTGCTACACTGCAGTAAACTCAGAAACCAGCTACTTCCAAGAAACCAAAACATTTGTAGGAAAACAACACAATGTACACAAACACTAAATAACTGCGGCTAACCTGCAAAGGTACAATAGAGACATTGAATAGCAGTCCAGGGCAACCAGTTCACAACGCAATGGACTAGAAGAACTCAAAAATTTCAAACATAATACACACAAATGCTTAAGAATTTCATACAAAAGGCATATTGAAATTAGAACTTCATACAAAAGGCATATTGAAATTAGCCGTAAAGGGCAATCCGCTTACAGCACAGGGGACTAGAAGCTGAGAAACAATTGTATTCTGTGAAATCAAGGACGACTTGGTCTAGCGGCCTGTCACACAAAATGGCATACCTCCCCCCCCCCCCCCCCCACACACACATACACACACCTTTTTTTTTTACACTCAATTTTTTTCAGGAGAGGATATTAGAGAGTTACATCAGTTTAGGCCCTGGCAAAGTTTTCTCTCTTTAGACTTATTATGAAGACATCTTTAGAGCTAGAGCTAAACGGATTGGAGTGGATGTATCCATGAAGAAATTGATGCCCATATGGTGTTGGTCATATGTAGTTCAAAACCACCAAAAATGTGGAATACATTCTTTCTTGTGACACTATGTTACACTCTTTGCTTTGATATTGTGTACAATTTATGCCTTGGATCAAATGATTTTTACTCTGGCTACCTGTCTTACAGAGATGATGGAACAATGATGTAGCTTCTTTTGCCGACATTTTTTTTTTAGAGTATTATTGTTGCTTTTTCTAGTCAGTCCTTTTTGACACTATTTTGATGAATATTTCTTGTTCAATCATCCTATTCAAAATTTCTTAGAATACTTGCATGTTCACTTGTAAAAATATTCTTTTCACTTTTGTTTTGTTTTCCATTATTGAATCTATCACAATTCAAATCCATTTTCTTTTTTGGATGAAGACACTTTGTATTTTGACGTCACTCGATCTGCAAGATCTCAATTAGTACAATGTACTCTGTGGATTTGTTCCTACTCCTTCCTTCATGTCTTGATCATATGCAACTGTGAGGATGGTTGGGCTGGCAACCGATTTGGTTGACAACTGGTCGACACTTTGAAGTGGTTTTGGATGTTGAGTATCTGAGCTTTTTTACTTTCCCTTTCTTGTTAGTTTAAGAGAGTCTTAGTAGATAGATTGTATAATGCTCATTCAGTATACTTGTTATAGTATGAAGAGATGTTTCAACCCAATCAATCATTCGTCAGTAACTTGATATACTATATTAGTATCTTATGGATGTCAAGGTCAGTTTGGGTAGTACGTTTAAATATTTTTAATTTTTAGATATTTTTTCTGTTGAATCAAGAGTTTCCATACTTTCATAGAAATCTACTATGAAGATAAATATCTTTAGTGAAGGCTAGGTTATGATTGTATCACATCCCTGTTCTCTGTGTCTGAGGCATTGGTTTGTTTCTTGATCAACTTTGTAAATTATTGCCATGGAACTTTAATATGCTTCTGTTTTTGTTATGTTGTATCAATGTTAAAATTCTTGATTACAAAAAATATTAACGTAGATCCAAAGCTTTTTATTTTTCGTTAATTTCATAAACATTCCCTTTAATTTTGTTCTGAACTTCATAAAATTTCAATGTGACCTTAAGAGCATGTTTGTGTATCCCACTTTCACTGACATCTATTTGTTTGAATGATTGAAATGTGTATGGTTGTAGATTAAAGCTACTGATTAGATCCATTCAACACAGCTGTGATATCTATCTTAAATTATGCTTGATTCTGTTTTGTCAGAAAGTTGACAAAGTCTTGAATCTCTCAAAAGAATGAATTGTCTTCAAAGTGTTGTACAGAAAAGATCCTAAAACTAGAAGGAACACATGTATACTTTTAATTGCTTTTGTGTTTAGTGGTCAAGCCCTGTTGTTAATGAATCAGTGTGTTTGTTGCACAACTTTGATACAAATCGTTTTTCTTGAAACGTTTATAAGATACTTATCCAAGTTGTAATACATAATGTATATGAATCAATTAAAATGCTTTCGTATATGTTTTGGCTCTGGTAGAACTTTTCAAGGGCCTGCTTGGTCTGAGTTTTGGGGGTTAGGTCTTTGATTCTGTATTCCAGTACAGGGCAAAGGTGGATTGGTTGGTAACAAATTGTTTGCGTGTGGATCTTGAATTTACACTGAAAAGTTTGAACTGAATAGATTTTAACAATTAGATGATTTTTGTTTATGATTTAGTGTCTTTCTTTTCTCACATGTTTATTGTACTATTGAATAATGTCCCTTTGTTTGGTTGATCTTTATCACTCTGTTTGATTTTCATTCCTGTTTTAATTTTATGACTGTTTAATATTTTATTACTATTCCTGTTAAAATCATTCTGACCCACTCTTGCACAGACCTTCATTCCATTTGTTTATCTTTTTGTATGCAAGATTGTGTGTAACTGTGTAATTGAATGTGTGATTGGATAATTCTAGATCATAACTGATGTCATGGAAATTTAGTAAGTCCATGAGCAAAGGTCAGACAGAAGCAATGTGCAAGAAGCAGACAGCCATTGGCCATAGGTGAAGATTGATCCGCCGTTTACACCAATGACTGCAAGCACCTTTTACTAAGGGATGAAAGGGGGAGTGGGATGTCTATGTGGTACATCTATTATCTCTTATTCAATTAACACTATCATTGGCAAACTTGCTAGTGCTAACACTGTTTTAATTTCGTAGCTTTTACTCCATGTCCTTTACCACACAGCTTAAACTATGTTTGTTAACTTTCCATATTACTATGACTATACAAACTCCTCTAACATAAATTCACCTCCTGGGAATAACATTGTTGTACATAAAAAAAAAAAAATTTTGTTACTTACAACAGTTATACTCCCAGGTGATGAATTAATCTGTTATGAATTCTGCCCTCTTGGTATTTGCTTGTGCTCTTTTCCAATTCTTTCTCTACTGTTTCCATTCCTGCCAGCCAACATTTGAGTATGATTGCAGACTTGGCCCTGACAAATGTTTGAATAATATGTTATGAATTTATGATGAACTGAACAAATTGTGAACTATGTCTTAGTCCATTTAGTAGATCTAGCAGTAGTGATTAGGTAGTTCTTAGAGTTAGAGTCTAGTTATCTGGATTTGGTATCAACACTGTATGAAACGTTTTCAAAATGTATGATTTATAATTGAAGACTTATATTGGATCCAATACTATTTTCTTATTCTTTTTTCTTTAGATTCATTTTGGAGTTAGGCCTACTTCTATGATCTAATTGTAAAATCTTTGGAGTATATACTGAAACAGTTGGTTCTGTAACATTTCATTAGAAACCAAACCTTTTTTTAAGTCATTTATCAGAAGCTTGAATTTCAAAGTATGATGTAATGTGATGTATAATTTTGTTAAAACTTTAACCAAAGCTGGAAATAATTAAGCTTCACTTTAATGTCTGCAACAATAGAAAACAAAATCTACTCCAAAGGGTTAATATTTGTCGACAATGGAAACAAACCATACTCACATATTTTCATGCTTCAAACTCATCTCTTACTATTCTTACTATCATTGTTATAATATTTATAACACAGTGTCTGCATGAACATTTCTTCTTTTTAATATCTTCTTATGCAGTCTTAAAAGCTTGCAAAATCAATGACATTGTATCATGTATGTGTGTTGTGGGAAAGATTTTTTCTCTCACGTTGTCTAAGCCAATGGGGAGGCCAAGACCAAAATCGCCCCTAGAAACATTGTAGTAAGTCCAAACCAATTTTTTAAATTTTTTTTTACTAACAATGGTTTTATTCATGAGCAACAAAATTAGCTGTTTGTGAATTGCTCCATCCAGGCCTTTAGTCAAATTAGTTAAATTCGTCTGAATACAAATTATTCATCATTTCACATATAATGCTATTAACATTGTATGTTAAATGAGAAGTGTTTGTTTTTTACTTGTGTAAATGTGCTCATGCTCATGTGAAGAATCAGACTCCAATCTTGGCCGCCATCACCACTACTACTACTGCTTCTACCACGACTCCAACAACTTCTTCTACAATTACTTCTACTTCTTTTACTACTACTATTACTACTTACTACTACTACTACTACTACTACTACTACTACTACTACTACAACTACTACTACTAACTACTACTACTACCAATGATACTACTACCACTACTACTACTTTTACTACTACTATTGCTAATAACACCACTACTGCTACTTCTACTACATGATTGATGTAATGATTTTCAACTTGTTTCTATTCCCTAGATTAAAATACTACCACTTCTACTACAACTTCTATTTCTACTGCAACTACTGATGCTATGACCACTACTACCACTAGATTTATGTTCCTATTCCCTAAGTATGATTACTTCTACTAATATAACTACTACTTTTACAACTTTTACTTTTACTACTACTACTATCACTACAACTACATGTACTACGTTTCTATTCCCATGGTGCGGATACTACTACTACCACCACTAAATACTACAACTACTACTACTTCTACCACCACTGACACTACTCCTTCTATAATTACTACTACTATTACTACAACTACTACCACTAATACTACTACAACTACAACTACTACTACTACTACCACCACTACTACTACTACTACTACTACTACTACTACTACTACTACCACCACCACTACATCAATTACTTGCATTCTCTCTAGACAGGCCCCTGTGCAGGTTGAACAAATAAAAACAATTGTAGATCAAGCATCTTGGTGTGACAATGTTATGTTTTGTTTGTCAAATGTCTTGCTTTAATGTGCTCTTTCTTGAGTAGGAATTTACGTCCTTATGGATATAATTAGGTCATGTAAATGTAAGAGATCAGACGTATATATGTATTAGCTATGGATACTCGAAGTTGCACAGGCACAAAATACTATTATTATGAGTTTATGATGCACACAATCTCTAATGAGACTGAAACGGTAAAGTAGACAGATTCGCTTTCATTCGTTTCCCCCACTATGAATTGTTGTGTGTGTTGTCAGGGCCCCATTTATTTTGGTCAGTAGGCATGTGTTGGGCAAAGGAAGATATATCTCGATAGACAGTAAGCCTACACAGTGTGTACATGATTTCTCTTCGGACCTCAATACATTGGTAAAAGAAATCGAAAGGAGGTTGCTAAACAGTATCATGGCTTCCCAAACTTCTCAGAATGCTAAAGAATTGAAACAGTTTTAATTTGAAAAAAAGAAATAACAATGTTCTTTCTTATGTTGTGCACCCTTTGAGGTATTCTAAGATACCACAGAAAATTTGAAGTCTGAAAATTCAGTTGTTCTTAAGCCTTATTGGACACAAATTCATATACATGGTACAGATCAATTCTAATTAGACAAGGATGAACAGCCATATAAACTGCCCACATTACCCATGACTTTCATAGAAATCTGTCACTACACAGTCATTTCATTGTCACTTACACTCGTAATCTACCACACAGAAGCAAACAGACACACAAGCAAAGAGAATTTCACA
>JAUELK010086354.1:0-12371 GCA_031471215.1 Gastropteron pacificum | reverse complement strand
CCCCCCAAGTGAACCCGACAGATTAACCGCTAGGACAGCACGTAGCCCAGGTGTGAAGTTGAAATAGCTACTTGATCCATTTACCTGGGAGCTGAAGTGCTGGTAGAGAAACTTCTTCCAGTCGTCAGTGTTGATAGACTGGTACTTGAACTTCTCGATGTAGGCACGGAGGAAACCATCAAACACCTCTGCACACACACGGAACAAGAATACGCAAACAGTTTAATACTCAGTGGAAAATGATAATATATTTACTGTGTGTGTATTGATCGGGCTTTGTAATCGTCAGTGGTTTCTGGTATTTTTTTCACTGCATTTCCTTTTTCACGCTTCGAAGGAGTGTTGGAAAAGTGAAACGTTGATGCAAAAAAGGGTTCTTCGGCGAACTCGAGCGGGTTCTTAGTTACATTTTATTTAGTAAAATTCAGTTTTGCCTAATATGCGAGTTCTTAGGCGGACTGGGTGGTTAGACAACGGTTCTTAGGCTTCGAGCTTGCTGTAGAGCGTGAAAAAGCGCTATATAAATGCTATCTGTTATACATTATAATTATTATAAACTTCCTCACCTGGGCCTCCCAGCAGAGTTTCCAGGTGGTACAGCAGGGCAAAGCCTTTCTCGTAGGGGACGGCAGAGAAAGCATCGTCAGGGTCCACCCCTGTGAGGTCAGGCACAAGCTTGGTGTAGGGGACCTCATTGCTGGCTGTCAGAGATGTCACCTGAACAAGACAGTTATAAAGCAAATATACAAATGGAGGTGTCAGAATCACAGATTGATAATTTGTTAGACATTGCCCCTGGCTTGTATGCTAAGTACACATATGTCTCAATCAAGAAAGAATCAAATCCCAAATCCCCTCATTCCTCAGCTGTAAGTGTGAAATCAATATATACATATTTAAGAACAATAATAATAGATAGTACATGTATTTATATCACGCTTTTCCGCGCTCTACAGCAAGCTCAAAGCGCTTTACAGCCACTATTACCCTGACAGCCCTGATGCATTCCAGAGCCTTCTCAACTTCCAAGTATTCTCTCTACAAGTGGTCTAGTGGTCAGTGAGTTGGCCCCTCGAGTCAAAGGTTCCAGGTTTGAATACCAGGCATGCCAACTCGATTTAGAATGGAAAGTATTTTCTTGTCCATCACCAGGTGTACTCTTGGTAAACGTACATTCTCACCATACCCAGGTGTAAAATGGGTACCTGACGCAGACAGCAAAGCAGGGAAAAGCGCTATATAAACGATATTTCACATTACAAGTGGAAAAGCCCTAAATAAACTATATCTTTTATTACAAATGGAAAAGCCCTAAAGAAACGCTATCTATTATTCCAAGTGGAAAAGCCCTAAAGAAACGCTATCTCTTATTCCCAGTGGAAAAGCCCTGAAGAAACGCTATCTCTTATTCCAAGTGGAAAATGCCTAAATAAACACTATCTTTTCTTCCAAGTCCAAAGCCCTGAATAAACGCAATCTATTATTCCAAGTCCAAGTGGAAAAGCTCTATATAAACGCTATCCATCATTCCCAGTCCCAACTGACCGTCTCTGTGAGGTGTCTCCAACCCTCCTGTGCGTGAGACTGCCTGTGGGGCTCCCCATGAAGCCTCTCTATGATGCGACGCTCCAAATACATAGTGTGACCTTCATTCAGCCTACAAGTCACACCAAAGTTTGTGTGTGGGGGGAGGAGCGGGGGCGGACGGCAAGTATTAAACAATCATGACATGCCTGAGTTCACCCTTTCCCAAAAGAGAACCGACTGCTACACCAAGCACAAGCGAGGAAATGGGTGCTAAAAAGATAGCCAATTGACGCCTGACCATGCCATGGAAGGATCCAGATTTAAAACCTGAATGAAGGTCACACGTTTGTAGTGAGCATCGTGTAGATATGGTCATGTTTCCTTTCAAAATGACTGTGATCTATGTTGCCAAACATCAAAACGTACAACGTTCATGATATTATTATGATATGGAAAACTCACATTATTGTTACTAGTTGACTTCATTTTAATCAACTTCCGAACTCAACTTCTCGACACACCACACTTCCTGATGGAAGAAGGATCCTAATCACTTCAGTTTTTCATTACATATAAAAGTCAATACGTTAGTAAGAAGTTTGGCAAACACAAAACATCACAGTCTTTTGAAGAAAACCTGCCAGATACATTTGAAAAGAAAAAAAACCCACACGATTGAATGTAATTTCTCACTCACAGTGGCTCTCAATTTGTCAAAGCTGCGATGAACCAGAAAATTGAAATAGGCTGGATCCCCTTTCAATGCTGTGACAATTTTGCTCTCCACAAATCTAGTGTGACCCTCATTCAGCCTTGTGGAGCAGATAAAAGAGAGAAGTTAAAGTTTACAGTTCCTAGCAACACATTTGTTCATATAAAAGACGGGACTTGAGATTAACGTCCCTCTCCGACAGAACGGGTGTAGAGAAACCTCTCACAAACAGATTCGGACCACCGGGTAATGGACTAACTCTGCTCTCACCAGGAAAAGCAGTCACATGAAAGTGATAGACAATCAATCAAAAGAAGTAGAAAAGGATGACAGTCTAGATAGACTAAGTGGAAAGTGACAGCTGCAGCTCCCTGTATGTCGTTCATACTACAACAAGAATATGCATTTACAACGCAACACTGTGCATAGGAACTATTTTGTAGCCCTGGGAGGTTTAATCCATAGACACAACAGTCTACAGATTTGTCCTGGGGTGGGTAAAAGAGAGAAGAAATATAACCAATATTAATCTAGAATTTCCAAGACATTGCTTTTGTCATATCATTATAGGCCAATACGCAAGACATTAATCATTACTTGAGTGACAGTGACATGAATCTCCTAATGAATGACTAAGTCTGTTCCTATATGCACGAGAGAGATTGACATCACTTTTCAATAGTTTACATAATGCAGTTTAAATGTTAATTGTGGATTTGTAAAGAGATATCACAGCGCCTCATAGCATCACGGATATGCACTCTCAATAAATCATCATCATCATCATCACCACCATCATGTCTTCAATGCTTACCAGAAATATTCACCATCATTCAGTCTTCAATGCTTACCAGATATATTCATTATCATTATCGTTACCATCATCATTCAGTCTTCAATGCTTACCAGAAATGTTCAAAGGTGTTGTTGGTGACCAAGTTCCCGGTCCAGCTGTGAGAGATCTCATGGGCAATAACATCAGCAAGGGAGCGATCTCCAGCCTGGAAGACAGTTGGAGTTCGAATTTGACACCCATAAGGACACAATCATGTCATACAAGAGGCGTGCGATCTACATCTTAACGTCCGTCTCCAAAAGGACGAAGGTGGACGGCCATATCGACATATACAAACTTGGAATGCAACAGGTCTGTCACTGTAAAAGGGGCTGTAAATCGCTTTAAGCTTGCTGTAGAGCGCAGAGAAGCGCGATATAAATACCATCTATCATTACTGTTCTGAAATATGTAGATCCATTTTAAATAGATTGATACTTACTTATCGCATAAGTTCTTTTCTTCTTCAGTGATCCAACGACGTATGGGCCTTCGCCCTTATCGCATAAGTAAAAAGAACAAGAAAAAAAAATAATTCAGTTTTACTTTTCGCCAAGTTCTACATATATAAATGCAAACTACGGGACGAAAAGCCCAATTTTGCACTATTCTTAAAACATTTGAAAAGCTGTCACACTACTGAAAGATATATCGCTTTCACAAGTGGAAAAGAAATAACGTTTACTGAAAAATGGCAACTGTATTCACCCTTCATAAATGTTTCTATAATATCTATATGAACTTGTATGCTTGTTTAAGGTGTTTTGTATTAAAACAAATTTGTTTTGGGTTGTATTTGTTTTTTTTTTCCTTTTGACTTGTGTGTATGTTTATTTGATTGTTTATCTGTCTAGTTGTCCATATAATTGGTTGATTGTATGAAATGTCATGTGTAGATTTTGTATATTATTCTCCCATAATCTATTGATTGAGGGGGGTGATCGTTTCCTATTTTCTTGTATTACATGAACGTGTCATTGTGTTGTGAAAAAAAAAGTTGAAAATAAAAAATGTAAAAAAAAAACAAAAAAATGTGTAGTACTCACCAGGAGGGTGGGTGTAACAAAGGTGAGGCAGGGGTTTTCCATGCCACCAAATGGGAAGCTAGGGGGCAGCACCAGGAGGTCGTAGTGACCCCACACGTAGGGTCCCATCAACTTCTCTGCTGTAGCCAGCATGGACTCAGTCTGACCACAAAGAGGAACCAAGCCACAGTCTATTTGTTTTGTTTTAGTTTTACACCCCTAGCGACACTCTTTAGATCATATAGGAGGTGGGACCTATGTTTTAACGTCCGTCTCTTATAGGACTGGGGTGGACAGCCATGAAAGCTGCACAGGCGACATGTGTTCAGAATGCCCTCATTGGGATTCGAACCCGGGTCGCCCCCTTAGAGACTAAACTTGTTAACCAATATGTAAACCACTCGGCCATTGCGTAGCACTCATTTATAGAGCGCACAGATCCTTGTAATAGTGCTCCAAAGACCATGTGAAATAAAAAAAAATAGGCATCTACACAAATCCATAAATAAAAAAATAAAAAGCACCCATCATGAAAATGCGTAAAGAGTCTAGTTGAATTCGTAAACGTATAATTGAGACCCAAAATGTGTAATTTTACGCAAGATGCGTAACATTAGGCAGGTATAACGTGGCTTGCGATAGGTCTTCAACAAAGTTGACTGTGGTGCTTTAAGTGTTAAAATAGTAGAAGTAGTAGTAGTAGTAGTAGAAGTAGAAGTAATAGTAGTAGTAAAAACATGGCCATACACTAATTAAATGAAGACATAATGGCATTTAAATTCAAGATTTTAGAGCTGTTAAAATAAATGTGTAATCATTGCAACTGAAAAGAGAGATGGATTGAGCATTCTTTACATGGTATCAGACAAGTGCTGGGTCCTCTGTCATATAGTGTTGGACAGCTTGTGGTCCCTTAGTATTGTCTATACACACTTGGAATTCCAAGGATTTTTTTATACGGCCCACTCCATACTAATAATATTTGTATTTTCTTACCTCAGAAAACTCATGTGCAGCAGCATCAACAATTTCTTTCTCCGACCATACGGTCGATCTTGGACCAATTTTCCTACAAGAATAGAAAAACAAAAAGGGTTGAAAGTAGGCTATACATTTTATAACATGAACAATGGACAAGAAGTTGTACAAAATGATGAGAAATGATATTACGAGGGGCCATTTTACCTATAGTTGCACAAAATTTCATACCTATATGACGTAATTTGCGCTCAAAATCGCATACGTCATAACATATGATGGGGTTTAATTTTGGATTTTGCCCAGACAGCGACCAGAATTGTCCTACTCTTAATCGATTTCAAACTGTTAAGAGATCTTTAACGTGCGCAACGTGCACACGGGACCCACGAGTTTATCGTTTATCTAGATCATCTGGATTCAATGGTCGCTAGTGTTATTATAGTATGTCATGTTACATGTAGTAAAGTTAAGTAAGCTTGGCAATGTCCATTTCGGGTGATTATTGTTACCAATTGGAAACCTGGTATGTTGTGAAGTCAGGCCAATAAAGTACGCTAACACTAAAGTTGTGTTCCCTCATCTGTCTACTGAATCCAGCACAAAACAGCTGGCACCCTCGTCATGTGCCAACGCCACTGTATGACTGTACCTGCCCTCCAGGTCTCCGGCCACTATGGCCAGGAGGTAGCTGGGGATGGGGACTTTCATGGAGAAGCTGGTGACATTCTGTGTGGCGTCCAGAGGGTCCTCTTCCACTCCCAGCCGCTGAGCACTCATCAACACTGTGATTGCTTTGGGGGCCTTCACCTAGAAAATTGTTGTACCATGGTGACATCTTCCACCAACTACATACGTCAAAGTCAAAGCTCTCATGGAGTCTGCCAAGTGTTTATGGTTAAAAAACAAAATTGATAAATGTACATCTTCTAAAGCATTGTTTTCTATTACAAACAAACTATGAGGTCAAAACAAGAGAGAAAATATTATGTATCCTCGTACCATCTTGGTCCATGTACAAACCTCAACACATGTTTAAAAATAACAAAGATTCAGACTTCCATAGCTACTCTAATTCAAGTGTGAATATCTTGGAACAAACAACAAATTAGAAGAAAGAATTTAAACTGATGTGTTTGAATGAAAACCAATCAACCAAAAAATAAGTACTAGGAGAAATTGTATAGTATTTTCCATGTAAACACATGCCAATCTTTCTAAAATAAATAGAAAGTGAAAGCTTCTTTTATGATGTTTTTGCAAGGCAAAGAAAAGCAAAATAGCTAAGACATTTGTGATGAGGTTTTAAGACACACAGAAAACATGGTCAGAGAGGTTTTGTCATTTACCTTTGCTTCGTATGAAAATTTCACCCATGGTGTATCCTGACACGGGAAAATACTGCGGGCATGGATAGCCTGAGAGACAGATACAAAAATTGTTACTAATAAAAATAATGCACAAACAGATAGTCATCATGGATCAACACTACTCCAATATCATTTTGTAATGGAGAATACAATGAGAGGAGAATACAGTTTCTTGTACATTTCTCATTTGTCTTGTTTACTTCGTTGTTTAGTTTCTTCTTCTGATCTGTTAATTCTTTGAAATCCTTTGTGACATCAAAATGTAAAATGTGTGAGGAGGTTTTTCCTTAAATTGATATTAAATACCAGAATATTTTGAAAAAATGAATACAATTGATACATGCTGTAAAAGTAAAGTGCACTGATCTAAATGTGAATAGAATGCCATTGTTATCTATGAACCAAATGCGTGAACATCTCCCCACATCGTTGCATACAAAGTCTGAAGAGAATGCCATAGTTATCTAAAAACTAAATATGTGGACTTCTCACCTGACACTGACTGAACAAGTAGGGGTGTCTTTTCCCAGCAGTCTGCTGTTGGTTCAGCCATTGCAGTGCTGAGGCTTCAGAAGAGGTGGTGTACGCAACGATGATGTCAAAACTGGCAATAGACATTTTTTATTTGAGTTGACTTTTGACACCTCTAGCCACAAAATTTATATCAATTATAAGATAATTTTACCAAGCAAGTTAAGGTCACAGTGTTATTGAAATACTGTCTAAAGGAAACAGCTTGATTTTTATCAATGTATGAAAAGGCTTGACTTTTTTTGACATCATACCTGTACAAATTAAACTAGTGCTGGTATCAATATTTCCTTGCTGGTTCATTTTCAAGCCTTTTATGGTTTTACAATTGGTCCGACCCATTAGTTAGTCGAAAACTTACAGTGAGCTGACAGGTGTTTTCAAGTGGATGGCCAACTTCTGACCAAAGGAAACACCAGCTGGGTTGGACACTTCAAATGAAAGTTCCTCTCCTGTCCCCAAAGTCACACTTTTGATACTGAGGTCTCGAACATCAAGATTCTGTGGGTATATAAATGTGTGTAGAAAACACGTTAAATAATATAATAAATACACACAAAACATGTGGCCATAAAAAAAAAGAAGGAAGATTTATCTCTTGCATATGAGGAAACTGAGGAGAACTATTCAATATAAATGAGTGAACGTCATTGCTTTTTTTCTTCTATAGGCAGGCAGGTTCAATCACCTAGACTTCAAGACATGTTTTGATGTACCAGTACCATATTTTATAAACCAAAATTGTCACACAATTTATGATTAGTACAAAATAAGAGCAATGTGGCATTTTGTCCTTCAATAACTTGCTAATAAATCACTCACAATAGTAACAAAATTGGTACAATTGTACTGCATTTTAGCTTTATTGAAGAGATGTGTGAATGCGACTTGGTCACAGTATTAATGTAGACTGAGAGATGTTACACCAGTTGCAAACTTGCAGGCCTTGAATGATGAAGTGACAATGGTTGACAATGACAATGTTGTACTTACTCATTTGACACCAGGGTGTTAAATTAATTGTTTTATGTAAAAAAAAAAACAATTACAAAAAAAGAAGTCTGTCCACAAGCCAAGTGTCAGTTCACTCTGTTCTGAGTATCTCACCATAGTCTCATAGTACCAAGTCCTGACTGCCAATACTGTTTCAAGACATCAGTAAAAAAGAAGAATTTGTTGTAAGTTTCAAATCTCAATCTTATGCTTGTATGCATAAGACAAAGAAGAAAATAGTAAATTATTTTAAAAAAAAAATAGTGTTACACAGACAGTTACTAACCAGAAACTCCAAATTCTCAGCCTTCTTTTCAAAGTGAAGAAGTGCAACACCTCCAATAGTTTGTGCTGCAAAATCAATTGTCCAGTCGAGGTCCAGAGACTTTAGCACACATCTTTCTGGTTCGGAATAAGACGTTGGGTCACTAACACTCAATCTCTTTGCAGCCATGGTGAGAAATCCTATAATCTAGACAAGACAATCGCAACATACATGTATTGGTTAGTATGTCATGGTACCATTTATTATCTCCCGACCCACTTACATTGTTTGTATGTCAACATGCAACATCAGAGCAAAAGATAAGAAGGCCATGGTTCTAAACACAGGGACATGTTTTTCGTTATCATTTTACGTGACGAAAAGCTTTCCTTCATTGTAAAGATCTTTAACAAATGTATTATTACTCTTGTCTTTATCATTAATAGAACTACTTGACCTATACTTTAAACTCTTTGAGATTGGAGCCAGATATCATGAACTGTATTTTGGGGGTCTTTGAGATAAAAAGAAACAACTCAGTGTCATTATAATAAAAATAAGGTCAAGATAAAAGAACATATACTCTTAATATTACAAACGAAATTTTTAGTCCTTTAGGCTAGGAATCTGTGGAAGTCACCGCCATGAATACCAATTTTTTCGCATAGACTCAGATGACGTGTTTAGGTCGGGCCTACGGGCTCCCGACCGCCCCATTAAAAAAGGCCCCTGGTATTATTAGGAGTATCTCTATGGCCCCAGGTTCGAGCGACATCGGGAAAGCCCGGTTTCTAAAAATAAACCGGCTCTGTATATAATCATAACCGTATATATATAATCAAATTATGATGGGACCGGGGGTCTGATCATTAGGCAGCCATATAAAATTACATATCATCATACATATTCGTAACAAAATATTAGACCACATGCAGGAGAACAACATGGCTTCACTCCTGGACGATCATGTGTAACACAACTCCTGGACACATTGGACTGCTGGACCAAAACACTAAACAATGGTGGATGCATTGACGCCATCTACATGTTTCCACAAGGCGTTCGACTCAGTCCCCCACCGCAGACTAAACTAATGCACAAGGCGAAGGCACACGGCATCCAAGGATCAGTAATGAGGTGGATTACAGCCTTCCTAAGTAAGCGCCCGCAGCAAGTGTTCGTGAATGGCAGCCAGTCACGAGAAGGTCAAGTTACAAGCAGTATCCCCCAGGGCAGCGTACTAGGCCCCATCCTTTTCGTCATCTACATCAATGATCTACCGAGCCAAATGGAGAGTGAAGTCCGGATCTTTTCAGACGACACCAAGCTCTTCACCCAGAGCAACGACCCAAAGGCCAGAGAAGTCTTGCAAGCACATCTGGACAAGCTGCACCAGTGGTCACCTGAGAAATGCTGCACCCTTAAACTAGGCAAATCAACAGCCGACCAGACCTACTTCATGAAGGACAAAAAGCCGAACAACGACAAGCATGCCCTAGCAACTACCTAGGCTGAAAAAGACCTTGGGTGTTATTGTGGACAGCCACACATTCAAGGATGACATCTCGCAAGCAACATCCAAGGCAAACAAATCATGGGAGTAATACGACGATCCTTCGACTACCTAACTGAACGAACCTTCATCCAGCTGTACAAGGCACTAGTAAACCTGTTCTTGAATATGGACACTCAGTCTGGCAGCGATCCCAGAAAACCTTGCAACAAGACATAGAAGATGTCCAGCGCAGAGCTACGAAACTCATTGCAGTAAACTGAAAAACAAACCCTACCAGGAACGATTAGGGATCCTGAAACTTCCAAGCCTGGAACACCGCAGACGCAGGGGAGACATGATTGGCTTATATAACTATGTCACCGGAATCATGACGCGAAACAACCTAGCTTCAAATTACACTCTGACAGCAACACTCAACACTAGAGGACACAGCAAAAAGCTTGTGAAAAACCGATCCCGATTGGTTGTCCACAGTAATTTTTTCTCTGAGAGAGTCGTGTCAGTTTGGAAAATAGTCTCCCAGAACGAGCAGTGTCCGCACCTAGCGTGAACACCTTCAAGAACAGACTCGATCCCCACTGGGCAAATCACACAGCATTGTTGTATAACCCTGAATGCTACCAATAGACCTTGCAATTGCAACGCAAGATGCAGCCTTAAGATGCCAACTGAGCGGTGAACTGGTCTCAACCACCGACAACATCAAGTATCAAGTATAGAATCTCTTACTCTAGTCTCAATACTGATCTAAATATCTAGATTCAAGACCTTTTACTGTTATATTATTCTTATTATTATTCTAGATCTAGATCTAGATTCTAGTTCTAGAGCTTCTTCTTCTTCTTCTAATTATGACTGCAGCCTCATCGCAATCGCGCAATGTGACTCAGTCTGCAATGCCTTTGAACTTTGAGGATAATATTAATTAAAATAAACACACACCAGATGTTACAAGTAATACAATGATAGTGATACAAACAATGACAATGACAATGTATATGAATGAAAGCATGACTTTTTCTTCATGAAAATGTTAATGCTAATGTTGCTATGTTCAATGACAATAATTAATAATAATAGAAGATCTATAATAATAATATACTTGCAGCATTTACAATGATGGAATGAATGTGAAATGGGGCACTCCTGAACCTAGACTTCTTTTAGTTAGTAGACGGCTAGCGTTAGAGTCTAGATAAGATTTAAGAATAAAGAATAAGAAGATCTCTTTACACTTAACACTTTACTACATCATTCATAAAGTTAAAGAATACAGGACTTACACCTACCGACAATACTTTTTTTCTGTCTTTTCAAACTTGAATCCGTGTTTTCGTGAAAAATCCGATTACACTGTAACAGGACATAGATCTAGATAGATCTATAGATTTTTATAGCAAATTCTGGGAATGCAGCAAAAAAAGATAGGCTAATCTATTTCAGCAAAAGAAGAGCCAGGTGATGAACAACAGTGAACATGAAAGAGCCGGGTCGTAGCGTAGCGAGCGAAGGGGTCGGCTGAGTGTTTACTTTAGAAGGTGAAATGTCAAACTTCTCATAACTTCGACCCTTGCTCGTCTTTTAACATTTCCATTCGAATGTGTCAGTACCAGTAATAATAATAATATTGCCATGTTCGATCATTCTTCCCCCACCGACTGCCGTTGGGGCCTATCCTCGGGATTTCCCGTCAAGGAAGGCCCTTTACGTTTACACTCTTGCATACAAGCAAAGACTATAGATAGTCTAATTATAGTCTTTAATACAAGGCAGTAGGGACAGCCACATATTGTACTGTAAAGTATCCTCAAAGGCATAACAGACTGAGTGACATTGCGCGATTGCAAAAGTCCTCTGTATACTACTAGTATACTACCGGGTATAATATGAGGCTGCAGTCATAATTGGAAGAAGAAGAAGAAGAACATGATGGAAATACTGAAATCGATGTACAGGGAACCGGTACCAACCTGTTTTAGCCTCTGTGAGAATGCTTAGGCTAATACAAGCACGATTTTTCCATCTTGCCATTTTCGGCTCAGCTCTTGTATTCTACAGCCATTGATGTCGTTGATGCTCAGAATAAGGGTGTTCGGTGTACATCCGCTCTGTGCTGGAGGCTGTCATTTTCCCTGCAAAGCTGTCTTCTTAAGATTTTGTTCCCTTATTTCTGATTGCATGCCTTATGTTTCTCCTTCTCCTTTTGTTGATGATGTTGAGCAGCAGGCATCTGATAGAGTTGAGTAAGGATTCTTTCATTGTTGTTGTAGGTTTTTAGACCAGGCACTTTGTTTGAGGTCTTCAATATTTGAATGGTCTTACAGACATGGCAGCCTATCTCTGCAACCTGGGACTGGATGGCCTTAAAATGACCCATTGGTCCTGCGATTCTGCAATGCAGTCACAAGAACGCTCCGGACCAGATGATTCATGTATGTCACATGATTTACTGTAGACCTGGTGCTTTAACTTGTGTGGGTGCTTTGCTTGGCATTGTGGACAAGAGGTGTAGACATAATCTCTCTATATAATTGTCTTCATTTCAACTTACACACACGATCAATCCCAAACGGCTGCACCCTAAAATCCCAAATTTTACAGTAAAATTACAAATGCGCC